>PVJX010023375.1:8308-29448 GCA_004027295.1 Dolichotis patagonum | reverse complement strand
ATGTGGTTGACTCGAGGTGCCAGGAGAAAAAGGAACTCCACCCCTCTCAGGGGGCGGCTGATGGTGTGGCAGACTTTCAGCAGCCAGAAGGAGAGAGACCCTGGCACTTTGGGACCTGCACTGTGCGGTTGACTGGGGGTGCCGGGAGAACAAGAAACTCCTCCCCTCTCTGGGGGGTGACTGAGAGGGGGGCAGACTTTCGGCAGCCGATAGGGAGAGACCCTGGTGCATCAGGTCCTGCACTGTGTGGTTGACTCTGGGTGCCGGGAGAACAAGGAAATCCCTCTCTCTCTGGGGGTGGCAGAGAGTGTGGCAGACATTCGGTGGCCCAAAGGAGCAAGACCCTGGTGAATCAGGACCTGCACTGTGCAGTAGACTCGGGGTGCTGGGAGAACAAGGAACTCTCCCCCTCTCTGGGGGTGGCAGAGAGTGTGGCAGACTTTTGGTGGCCCAAAGGAGCAAGTCCGCAGCACATCGGGACCTGCACCGTGCGGTTGACTCGGGGTGCCGGAAGAACAAGGAACTCCCCCCCTCCTCTGCGGGGGGCTGAGAGTGTGGCAGTCTTTCAGCAGCCCAAAGGAGAGAGACCCTGGCACATCAGGACCTGCACCATGTGGTTGACTTGGGGTGCCAGGAGAAAAAGGAACTCCCCCCTCTCTCTGGGGGCAGCTGAGAGTGTGGCAGATTTTCGGTGGCCTGAAGGAGAGAGACCCTGACATATCAGGACCTGCACCATGTGGTTGACTCAGGGTGCCAGGAGAAAAATGAACTCCCCCCCCTCTCTGGGGGCGGCTGAGAGTGTGGCAGACTTTCAGCAGCCTGAAGGAGAGAGACCCTGGCACATTGGGACCTGCACCATGTGGTTGACTTGGGGTGCCAGGAAAACACGGAACTCTTCCCATCTCTGGGGGGCAACTGTGATCCTGCTTACATGTGGGATGAGAATCAGACATCTCATGTCGTCCTGTCCCCCATCCCGTGTCCCCCCTCTCCCTCCCCCCTGCCTAGCAAGTGGGAGCCAGTGAACTACACATCTTGTGAAAAGATTGGCTATGTTATTTAGTTTGAGCTCTCCATATGCAAAGATAAGGACAACCATTTGGAAGAAAACTAGAGACAATATGACCGATAGTGAAGATCTCTGGTTGTGTAGCTTTGAAATTTACGTTTTCTTATGTCCCATTCTGTTCTGTTTTGTTGTGTTTCATTTTACTCCCTTTTAAAATAAAATTTAAAAAAAAGAAAAAACCAATAAATCACTCATTGAGAGCACCCATAGTCAAAATACCTGAACAGATAGTGGAAAATTCAACTTACTATCTAGATATCAGATCTAATCACCTCTAGACCTCTAGATATTTGAACATACAAATGTAGTACAAAATACTTTCCACTTCTTACTTGCATTTTTCTGGGTGAAGTCACATTAATGAAAACAGTATTTGGCAAAATCTCACAGTTATTAGAGTTTTCAAATAAGCATTTTATGAAGTGAGAATCAATAGATTCTCATAGCTCTCCAGAGAAGCTGTATGTCATCATCAACTAAATATCTACTGTTATTGTTTTCCCCACTGAGCATTTGGTAAAATACATTCAATTGTCTTGCAACTATAATGACATCATTAAACAGCAGACTGGGACCTCTGGGAGTCCTACCATCCATCCACTTGCCCTCAGGCAAGTCCATACTTGTGCTATTGCAAAAACAGCAGTGTCAAGTCCTAGCCTAAAATATGCCTCAGTAAAGAGATACACATTCTCTGAAATAAAAGCATTACATGAACTCTAGGGTCTTTTTCATAGCTAAATTTCTTGGTATAAAAGAGCTAAGTATGTATTCTAAAGTTCCATTGTAGCCAAGGATTCCCTAGATGTGCATTTCCAGGCATTCTTTACATGTCATTAGTTATTCAGCCTGAGAATGATTTTATGAATAAATGAGTTTGTGAAACTTTGTTTTAAGACAAATGATACAGTTGTAACTATGAAAACATGAATCCCAGCACTCAGTAGCCTGAGGTAAGAGGATCACTGAGAGTTGAAACCAGACTGGGCTACAAAGTGAGCTCAAGGCCAGCCTGAACTACATAGCAAGACACTGTCTCAAAAAGACTAAATAAATAAATAACTGTGGAAACACATCATTTATATTACCATAAATCCTGTTTTATTTGTAACTATAAAGTACTTGTGTGTTTTTGCCCAATAGTCCCTACTGCCTTATCATCACTACTGTTCCAACTTTCTCCAGCTCTCCTGAAGAGATTCAGAACACATATGAAGCATGTCTATTTTAGTAAAACCCTTGCCTATATTACTTGAGCAAAAACTGGAAAACAAAATCCCATGGCCACATTCATCCCACAGGCTAAGAATCATTTTTAAGTGGTTGAAAAAAAATCAAATGAATAATATTGTGACACATAAAAATACATGATTTAGACCATTTTTCAGACTGCAGGGAAGGAGAACAAGAAGCCAAGCCCTCCCTGTGAGTCGGCACAATGTGGGGGGCACTGGCAGGGAGAGGCAGAAGCCAGCCCCTTCTGGCATGTGGGCTAGGAGATAAGAAGAACCAAGTCCCCTCCCCCACCCCAAGTGACTGGTTCATCCAGAGAAACACAGGTTGCCATGATAGCTATTGAGGTAAAACACAACTTAATACTTGTAATGCTTAGTGTTTCACTCACTTTGCAGGCCTAAAACCTGTAGGTAGTCTGATCATCTATTCAGACGATAAAAATATGCAATGTAACATCTATGGGGGAATCTCCTGAAGGTGGTAGCCATTGTTAATTCCCTATTATCTTGTTTTGAAGTCCTGAATCATTTTCATTTTTTTGTTCGGTTGGGTTTTATTTTTTTGTTTTGTTTTGTTTTGTTTTGTTTTGTTTTATTTGATTGTATTATATCCAATGGCATGGGCAGCTATTTGAAAGGTAACAAGATATACTATGATAGCCATTTTGGATTTATTATTATCTTGTTTTGAAGTCCTTTAATGTGTTCATTCTTTTGTTTTTATTAGTTCTGTTTTGTTTGTCTGAAGTCATGGGCAGCTATTCTGAAGACAACAAAAAACATTACAGTAATCATTGTTGATTTCCTATTGTTTTGAAGTTCTGTTTCACTTACACTGTTTTGATTGGCTTTATTCTGTTTTATTTTGCTTGATTTTATTCTCTTAAAAATAAAAATTAATATATATATGTATATACAAAAAAGAAATCAATGAATAAAAATTGCTAGAGGGGCTGTGGGGAAAAAGGAACAGTTTTCCACTCTTGGTGGGAGAGTAGACTGGTGCACCCACTGTGAAAATCAGTGTAGAGATTCTTCAAAAAATTAGGATGAGAGGTCCCATTTGACACAGCTTTGCCCATTCTGGGTATTTTCCTACAGGAATTGAAAACATCATATCACAGCAATATATGTTTATAGCAGCACAATTTGTGGGAGCCAAATCTTGGAAACAACCCAAATGCCAATCAACCAAGGAATGGACAAAAAATATATGGTATTTTTATGCAGTGGAATATGACTCAGCTATTAAAAGGGTCAAGTCAAGGCTTTTGTAGATAAATGGATACAATTTGAGACCATACTCATAAGTGAAATAAATCAAACTCGCATGTGTAAATACCATATTCTCTACCTAGTGTAAAAAAATTGAAACAATAAATAAGATAGAAAACCTATAATAGATATTGTGCAAGGGAAGAAACTGCTCAAAGGGAAAGAACAACTTAAGGGGGAAAGGTGAAAAGAAGGAAGGGAAAAGGAAAAAATATAAAGTTGTATGTGTATGCACAAGATAGCTAGATAATTATACTAATAATTCTATTAGTTTATTGAAAAGAATGGCTAGTGCTCCTACAGTTCGATCAACTTTGTGCATCTATGCCTGGTAATCTGAACATCTTTTTGAATATAACAATATGCAATATAGCAACCATTGTTAAATTACTATCATCCTGTTTTGAAATTCTGTGTTGTTATTTGTTTGGGGGGCTCTTATTGTTGTTTTTATTTATTTCTGTTTTGCTGTGTTTTTCCTCTATAAAATAAAATATAATAAAATAAAATAAAACTCCTACCAGCAATGTAAGAAAATTGTAGTTATCACCTGTACTTAATGAAGGAATTTTAATTTATATTTCTAATCCAGGGGATGTGAAATAATATTTTATGTAGTATTACATTTTACTCATTATTATATATTTTCATATGTGTTATTCAGGCTTTGCCTACTGTGAACCATCTATGTATATCTCTTACATGTTTATTACTGTAGACAATATAAATGGATCCAATACAAGCTCCAGCAACCCTCCGAGGGAGCCAGTCACATAGTTAAAGAAGTTGAAATCTTGAGCAATATTCCTGAACTAATGATTTGTTGAGCTGGTATTTGAGTCCAGATATAGAAGATCTCTAATGCATGTCTTTTGTTTTATAGTAGATGCCAGGACTCAGGGTCCACTTCAGAAAAAAGAAAGAAATGATTGCCACCATGTAACTATATCCATGTATCTAATTAACTTTGTATAGCTAACAAAATTTGTTACTGTGTCCTCACAACAAACTATGATGTTTCTCCATTTTATAGGCAGGGGGACTGAGGCTCAGAGAATTGAATATATGTTCTTAGACAGGTTAAATTAAGGTAAGAAGAGATAGGCTCACAATTCAAAATTGCACTTGTGTGATTACAGAGTCTGTTTCACTTCTTTGTGGTCAGAACTATTATCTTCCTGTAATCAAGCAAAATGACAAAAATGAAGGCAAGGAGAGGCATCTGGCATATGTTCTCTAGGCCTTTTAGGGTGTATCTATTTTTTTGCTGTGTATTTGTGAATATATGATGAAGTTGCAATTGGCAGGGGAATGAGTACCACTGAAAAAGAAATTCCTCATTAGTGAAACTGTCTATAGTGTTATCCAGCATAATGTTGGCATTGTTGTAAGCAAAAGAGTTAAAGGCAAGATTATTGCCAGGAGTATTCATGTACATAATGAGAACTTCAAGTTCTCTAAGAGCCAAAGATAGGTTTCTTAAATGCATGAAAAAAAAAACCCCAAAATTATAGAGAAAGGAAAAAAATGTACTTTGGCTCAATTGTGGTATCAGCCTGCTATGCCCAGAGAAACACACTTCCAATGGAAAGGAGACTGAGCTGCTGCACCACATTCCCTATGAATTCTTCACACAATAGGTATATAAAAATGCTGTTGCAGAAATTTGATATCAAAACAAATGGAAGACGTGTTGCACCAGGAGTTAGAAGGCAAATGTTTATTATACTGGCACGCTGGTGACCCTAAATCTAAATCATAAGCCCCAACTGAGAATGACAAAGAAACTTATATACATCTTGTAAGCAGGAAGTACAAAAGCTGATAGTAGGCTATCACATAATTAATTATTTGAATCAAGTCATATGTTGTCTGGCAGGTTTGTTCTGAGCAGGTTAGTCAGTGGGGTTGTTTATGACAAGGTGGGAGAAATAGGGAGAGAGCTGGGGCTGAGGGGGTGGTTGAAGCTAAACATGTCCTTGACTAGTTTATCTTGGTTGGGCAGTCCTTGAAAACAGAATATGTTTAAATGTCAGACAGTACAGGCAGTCTGGATAGATGTGATCAGACTGAGCAAGGTTGGAATATCTCTAAATTGCAGTGGGTGGGGTCAATCAAGGCTAACTGAATCTAATGGTCTAACTATGGTGGACTGGGTGAGCACATCTGGTCTTAACAAGGGATCAGACTGTTGATTATTAACTTTTCTGTTACAGCACAAGAACTCTGGTAAATGAAAAATAACAAACTTACCAACCAAAGCTAGGCCTGTTTCACAATAATATTGTATGTACATAGATATCCTTGTTATGAGGTAAAACCCTTCTACAAATCAGACCTGACTCATCATTTCCAAGAGACACATCTTGAACTTTTCCTCTACTTTCTTTTTTCAGCCCAACAAACTCAAGTAAATCCAAATCTGTATTTGTCATCTTTCTGCAGAATTCTGGCCTCATGCAGCCTTAAGCAGCTGGCCCAGCCTTGCTACATTCCATTAAACAGCTAGGTTAGGTGAGTTTCCACAGAATCATCTCCCATTGTCTCAGATTTCTTCAATGCCATTCATTTAATACTTACCACATTAAATCAAAAGAGTTCCCAGTTGAGAGTTCTCAAAATAAGCTATACATTAAAATCACTCACAATTATAAAGCAATCTTAATGCCTTAACACCCTAGACACATTCCATCACAACTGCTGGGGGCAATACCCTGGAATTCAGAAAAATCAAAAGTTCCTGAGATGATTCCAGTTGATAATTTGCTTCTTTCTCGAGGGCCTATACTTCTCTATTTGTTTGAGTGCACATCCTTAGGTTTAGGAACCTCCTAGAACCCTCTTCAGTGACATTTTCTCTTGGAGAGGCAGTAGTAAGTGGTATAAAGGCATGAGAACCATGTTTTGGTAAGTCCAGTTGAAGACTTCTTCATTTTTCCAATCCCCATCTTGTCCCTTGTCTCTCATTCTCTTTCATATGTGGGAAACCTCAAATGTTTTCACTTTTCCTGATATTTGTTAGGAAGGAAACATAGGGAGCTAGAAGGTGAAATGGGATCAAAAATGGCAGCTAAACAATGATGACAGTATGTAACTTATCAAGTGGCGATTTCTTAGTATTTTTGTTTTTGTTTTTGTTGTGGTTGTTGTTCTTTTTTTTTCTTTCCCCTTTGGAATTCTGTATTGTTGCTACCCTCTTTCTGTTTTGTTTGGGTTTTTTTCTTTCTTCTTTTTAAATAAAAAAAAATTTTAAATGGCAGCTAAAGAGTTGAGGAAGTTTTCTCAGGGCACTAGGGACAGACATTATGCCTCCACTTGGGTAGGCAAAAATGGCACCCCTCCCAGTGCGCTGAATCATGTGGGAGCAAGGAGAGGCACATGGTTCCTGTGTTTTCCTGTTAATGGGAGAGCCCAACAGGCCCATGCAATATTTCCATTTTGGGCCTTTGCAACTGACTACATTACCTTCCTGGGTCCTAAAGTCATATATTTAACCCTGTCTCTAGATATATTTTCTGGGGCCTCATGGGGTTTCTTCTCTAATTCTAGCTTATTTCTTCCCTCATCTTATTTGGTTTTGATGTTCTTATAATTATTCTAGGCTCAAGTTTATCAATCTCTACAAAATGGCATATGGTTTATAGTTCCAAAGAGGCATCTCCAGAGTTGTAAAACCCTCTGTGAATTTTTTACACACATTACTAATATTTCAATAGAAATAATTTTGGGATTATTCTTTTAAACAAAGCCTAACTGTTGTGTACAACTTCTTTTTCCTCACTTCTGGTATGTTGATAAAGTTTGAAATAGCTCTGTGTCAGGAATGAGAACACTTATCCTGGACATGAGCAACAGATTACTGCAAGACTAGCAGTGATGCATAAACTAGTCATGACAGAAAACAGGGCAGAGCTTCCATTCCTGGATGGTTTGAATCCTGGATAACAGGGCATCACTGACACCAGGAAAATTTTACTCTGAGATTTTTGTCCCCCAAGCACACACTTTATTTCTCTTTATATTTCCCCCCAAAGCACACAAAGGAGATATTAAAGACATGTAATACAATTTAACTGATTGTAGTTTACTCAATATCTGTCCCCAAAAATGTTACCTTTTAATTATACTTTACAAACTCGAGATCAATTTATGATGGAGGACTTTAAAAGGATGAATTTTCTTGAATGTAAGTTAAAGAATAAAAAAGGTAAAGCATCTAACTTGGTTTTATAATATAAAGAGAGATGAACAAAGATATCATCTAGCAATCTACAGCTCTTCTCTCTTTCCCTCTTCTGACTCTCATTGGTTATGTCTATAATGTTAACTAATAGAGAAATGGCACTCAGAGTAGCTTAGAATATTGTAACTTTCCAATTTTATTGTGTTATGATCATGTAATATGAATTGGATTATCTCAATTCCTTTGCACTTACTTAAGCATGTTCTGTGGGCTAATACATAGTTTATTTTAGAGAATGGCCCATGTGCAGCTAAGAAGAATGTGAAATCTAATTCTCTTGCAAGAAACACTTGGTACATATATACTAAGTCCATTGGTTCACAAGTTTGATTCAGTTCTATTATATCTTTGCTGGTTTTTTAATTGGTTGATCTGTCCCCATGTAACAAGTGGGTGTCAAGGTTGTAACTGTATTAATACTTATTTGATTTTACATGTCTATTAAGATTTGTCTAACCTAGTTGGGTGCTCCCATATTTGGTGCATATATGATTGTAGTCTCTACCTCTTCAAGTTTTCCCCTAACAAGTATGTAGTCATCTTCATCTCTTTTGATCATTCTTAGTTTGAAGTTCACATTGTCTGCAAACAGAATACCTACCTCACTTTTTTCTGGGTTCCTGTCACATGAGGTATTGCTTTCTATCCTTTCACTTTTAGTCTGAGAATTTACTGTTAAGTTTGTTTCTTTTAAACAGCACATTTTTGGATTTTGTTTATTAATACATTCTTCCAGTCTATTTCTTTTTATTGGTGAGTTGAGACCATTTACATTGATGTATATAACTGATATGGACTGACTCATCCTGGTCATGCTATCTTTCTGTTGTTGGTTTTCTAGTTTTTCTGTTTAATTGTTTGACTTGCTTAGTGGTTTCCTTCTGCTGTTGCTCTTGGAATTATAGGTATCTTTATATCTTTCTAGAGTATCTTTCAGTACTCTTTGTAGTGTTAGTTTGGTGGTCACAAATTTCTTCAGTTGCTCTTTGTCATGGAAGTATCTTATTTCTCCAAAAATTTTCAAAGATAGTTTTGCAGGGTACATCAGTTACAAGAGGCCTTGATAACAGTGATATGGATACTTACCACAGAAACCCACAAGACACATTACAGAAAACATAAAAAAGTTTTCAAACAGAAAATGAAGAGATTAAAAAAACAAAATACCATCTCGGACCTCCAAATCATATAGAACAAGTTAAGAAGTCATAGACAGAGAAGAAAAATGCAAGACACACAACTGAAATCTCTAAAATGATAGCAACTGAAGCAAAGAAACAAATCCACAAAGCACAGAGAAAATCAGATCAGAAATAATTTCTCAGGCAAAAAAAGTCAGCATTTGTAAAGGAAACAATCAGTAAATCTAGAGTACAGATAAATAAAAAATAGATGTTGATAGGAAGAGGATGGAAACAGTGAATGAGCAGCATACAAAAGAAATAGAATGCATGAAACAGATTCAGATATCCAGGAAAGTCAAAATTCCATTGAAAGCTGGGCAAACTCCTTGAACAAAACAGAAGAGACATTTTTAGACTTTGAAGACAAGATCACAACCAGCAATCATGAAAGGAAAACTCTTTTGATCTTCACTATCTGTTATATTGTTTCTTGTTTTCTTCCAAATGGTTGTCCATATCTTTGCATACTGGGAGTTCATACTAAATAACACAGACAATCTTTTCACAAGATGTTCAGTTCACTGGCTTCCAGTTGCTAAGGGGGTGGCATGACATGGGATGGGGCACAGGATGACATGAGATGTTTGATTCTCAGCCCATGAGCTGGCAGGCTCACAGTCACCCCCCAGAGAGGGGAGGAGCTCTTTGTTCTTCTGGCACCCCGAGTCACAGAAAACTCTTTTGATAATAGCAAAAGAGCATAAAATAACAATTCAACATATGCAAGACAACACAAAGAATAACAATATCAGAATGATTCATATCAATAAAAATATGAGTCAACACAAATGACATAAAAAGACTAATTGCAGATGTAATAGCACAAAATTTCCCAAGTGTGGTAAAAGAATCTGACACACAGATAATTAAGGAATATAAATTCCCATTAGCCAAAACTAATATAAATCTCCAACAGACATATAATTTTGAAGATCTCAGAAATTCAGCACAAGAACACAGTATTAAAAGTTGTTAGAGAAAAGAAGCAGATCATGTATAAAGGAAAGCTCATCTGAGTCACAGAAGACTTTACATCACAAACTCTAAAGTCAAGAAGATCTTGGAGTGAAGTATTTCAGTCCTGAAAGAAAACAATTTCCAATCCAGATTGATGTACCCTGCAAAACTATCATTGAAAATTGATTGAGAAATAAGATACTTTCATGGCAAAGAACACCTAAAGAACTTAATGACCACCAAACCAACACTACCTAAAGTTCTGAAAGATATTCTATACAGAGATAAAAATTACCACACTTCCAAGAACATCAACACAAAGATGCAATCAAGCCAGGAAAGCAATTAAACAGGGGAGGGAAAGAAAGAAAGCAACAGAAGGAAAATAACACAACAAAGGCCAATAAATATGAGTTTTTTACCATCAATATAAATAGGCTTAATTCACCAGTCAAAAGAAACAGACTGAAAAATTGGATCAAGAAACAACATAGAACACTATGCTGCATAGAAGATACACATTTAACTGAAAACTAAATTCATAGACTAAAAGTCAAAGAATGCAAAACAATACTCCATGCAACAGGAATCCAGAAAAGAGCATGGGTAGCTATTCCATTTGCAGTCATTGTAAACATTATTGAAGAATGATCAAAAGAGATAAACAAGGTCACTACATTCTTCTTAGGAGAAAAATTCAAGAGGAAGAGGTGACAGTCATAAATGGATGTGCACCAAATACAGAAGCACACAACTATATAAGAAAAATACTAATAGAAATCAAATAATTAATAACACAGTTGTAATGTGGGATCTTAATATCACATTGTCACACAGAGAGAGAGAGAGAAAAAAAACAGATCAAGTGGAAAAAAATCAACAAATAAATAACAGAACTGAACAAAACCTGTAAACAAATGGGCTTAGCAGAGGTTACAGAGTGTCACAACCAACAACATGAGAATACACATTCTTCTCAGCTGCACATGAATTGTTCTCTAAAGTGGACTGTATACTAGGCAATAGAACATATTGAATTAAACACAAAGGGATTGAAATTATCTCATGCATGTTATCTCACCATAGTGCAATGAAATTTGAAATTAATAGCAAAAAGCAGTGAAAGTTCCACAAACACATGAATTTTTTTTTTATTTTAACTAGAATAAAACAAAAGAGAGCAGAACAGAGCAGATAAGAACAGGACAACACAGGCAACACAGTACTTTACATTAAAACAACCAGACATTTACAGGAGATATCACAATATCTCTTTCTCTGCTACAGTTAAGCATAGTTTCAAATACAATAATATTAAACATAACAAAATAGTATAAAACCACTCAAAGAGTGAAAGATTTACAGGGCATTCTGAACCAAATAACAGAGAATGAACAATGGATACTATAATATCTCATTTTTGATAAAAAAAACTTTTGTTTATACTATCACACATATTCAAATCCCAATAGACACAATGTGATAGAACCAATGGTAGTAGAAGAATAGAAGCATGGTAGGACTTCTAAGAAGGATGATATTAAATCAGCAATAGCGTCAAAATGTTTTGTTTTATTCAAAACAGCTGTTTAAAACCATCACGCATGATATAGTAAAAAAAAACAGAATAAAACCATTCCAACTTATGAATAAAAACATTGAAAGGCTTCAAAACTATGAGATGGGGACTCGTGCTTACCATAAAATCTTACATACTCTTATCAACTCTCATATTAGGGAGACTATACAGCATTTACACATGTGAGTCTGGTTTATTTCGCTCATGAGTATGGTCTCAAGTCGTGTCCATTTATTTATAAATATCTCAATGTGGTCATTCTTTATAGCTGAGTAGTACTCCATTGTATAAAAATGCCACAACTTTTTGATTCATTCCTCAGTTGATGGGCACTTAGGTTGTTTTCAAGATCTGGCTATTACAAATTGTGCTGCTATAAACATGGGTGCACATATATCACTGTGGTATGATGTTTTCAGATCTTCTGGGAATATGCCTAGAAGTGGAATAGCTGGGCCAAATGGGACCTCCAGACCCAGCTTTTTGAGGAATCTCCAGACTGACCTCCACAGTGGCTGCACGACTATACACTCCCACCAACAGTGCAGAAGAGTTCCTTTTTCCCCACAGCCTCTCCAGCACTTGTTGTTGGTAGCTTTTTTCCATCCTGGCCATTCTTTCTGGCGTGAGATGGAATCTCAGTATGGTTTTAGTTTGCATTTCTCTCATGACTAACGATGATGAACATTTTTTCATGTATTTATTTGCCATTCGTATTTCTTCATCTGAGAACTGTGTATTCATTTCATATGCCCATTTTTGGATTGGATCTTTGAATTTCATGGGTCTGATTTTTTTAATTCTTTATAAGTTCTAGACAGAAGTCCTTTGTCTGAGGGACAACCCATTCAGATTTTTTCCCAATTTGTGGGTTTTCTTTTCACTCTACTGGAAATCTCTTTTGACATGCAGAAACTCTTTAATAAGATATGGTCCCAGCTATTGATTCTGGGAAGTATATCTCGTGCAGTTTGATTCTTGCTCATGAATTCTCTACCTACCACTATATGTTTGAAGATTTACCTACTTTGTCTTCCAACAGATTTAGTGTTTCTGTTTTAAGATTTAGAGCTTTGATTCATCTAGATTTTAGTTTAGTACACAGTGATAGGCATGGGTCTAGTTTTAGTCCTCTGCATACGGATAGCCAATTTATCCAGCAGCATTTGTTGAAGAGACTGTCATTCTTCCAGCGAACATGTTTGGCCCCTTTATGAAAGATAAGGTGGTTGAGTGAGTTTATGGTTGTGGTTGTATCTTCCAATCAATTCCATTGATCTTCAGGTCTGCTTTTTTTCCAGTACCATGTTGATTTTATTACTGTAGCTTTGTAGTATAATTTCAAATCAGGGATTGTGATGCCTCCTGCCTTGCCTTTGCTGCTGAGAATTGCCTTTGCTATTCTAGGTCTCTTCTGGTTCCAGATAAATATTAGGAGTGATTTCTCTAGATCTATGAGGTATGTTAGTGGTATTTTGATTGGGATTGCATTGAATCTGTATAGTAATTTTGGGAGAATGGCCATTTTCACAATGTTTGTTCTTCCTATCCATGAACAAGGGATGTCTTTCCATTTTCTGAGGTCCTCTTTGATTTCTTTTTTTCAGGGTATTATAATTTTCCTTCTATAGCTTTTTTACTTATTTTGTGAGATTAATTCCTAAGTATTTCATTTTTTTTGGATGCTAGTGTGAAGGGTGTGGCTTCTCTTATTTCTCACTGCTTCTGTTGTTAGTGTATAGGAATGCTATTGATTTTTGAGTTTTGACTTTGTATCCAGCTACATTGCTGAATTTATTTGTTATATATAGTTTTTCAATGAAGTTTTGTGGGTCTTCTATGTAAAGTATCATGTCATCTGCAAATAATGATAATTTAACTTCCTCCTTTCCTATCTTTAATCCTTTTATTTCTCTCTCTTGTCTAATTGCTCTGGCTAGTATTTCCAGTACTATGTTGAATAGGAGTGGTGACAGGGGACATCCTTGTCTTGTGCCTGATTTTAAGTTAAAGGCTTTCTGATTTTGGCCATTTAGTATGACACTGGCTATAGGTTTGTCATAGATGGCCTTTATCATATTGAGGTAAAGACCATCTATTCCAATTCTCTGTAAGTTTCTTATCATGAATGAGTGTTGGAACTTATCAAAAGCTTTTTCTGCATCTATAGAGATGATCATGTGGTTCTTAGTTTGGTTCTATTGATATGGTGGATTACATTTATTTATTTATGTATGTTGAGCCATCCCTGCATTCCTGGGATGAATCCCACTTGGTCAGGGTGAATAATCATCTTGATGATTTGCTGCATCCTATTTGCTAGTATTTTATTGAGAATTTTTGCATCTATGCTCATTAGGGAGATTGGCCTATAGTTCTCTTTTTTAGTTGGGTCTTTCTCAGGTTTTGGTTCTAGAGTAATATTTGCTTCCAGGAATGACTTAGGAAGAATTGCTTCCCTTTCAATTTCATTGAAGAGTTCGAGGAGTGTCAGCATTAAGTCTTCTGTGTATTTCTTGTAGAATTCCACAGTGAATCCATCTGGGGCTGGGCTCTTCTTTGTTGGCAAGGACTTAGTTACATTTTCAATTTCAGTAATAGAAATTGGGTTATTCAGCAGTTTTACATCTTCCTGATCCAGCTTTGGTAGTTCATATGTATCTAGGAATCTGTCTATTTCTTCAGTGTTATCAAACCTATGAGAGTAGATGTTTTCCAAATAGGTGTTGATGATCTTCTGTATTTCCACAGAGTCTGTGCTAATTTTACCTTTTTCATTCCTTATTACATGAATTTGAGTTTTTTCTTTCCTTTTTTTAATAAGGTTGGGCTGGGGCAATTTTATTTATTCTTTCAAAGAACCAACTATTTGATTCCTTGATCCTTTGTACTGTTTTCTTAGTCTCTATTGCATTAATTTCTGCTCTAATCCTTATAATTTCCTCCCTTCTTTTGGCTTTGGGCTTGGCTTGCTCTTCTTTTTCTAGATGTTTGAGATGCAGCATCAGGTTGTTTATTTGTGTTCATTCTGTCTTCCTGATATGGGAACTCAGTGCAATAAATTTTCCTCTGAGGACTGCTTTCATTGCATCCCACAAATTCTGGTAAGTTGTGTTTGTATTTTCATTTGCTTGTAGATATTGTTTAATTTCTTCTTTAATTTCCTCCATGACCCACTGATTGCTCAAGAGTGTATTACTCAGTTTCCATGTGTTTGTGTGGTTTTTGCAGTTGCTTTTATCGTTAATTGCTAATTTCATGCATTATGATCTGATAACATGCATGGGATAATTTCAATTCTTTTGCATTTACTTAAAGATATTATGTGGGCTAGTATATGGTCTGTTTTAGAGAATGTCCCATGTACTGCTGAGAAGAATGCATATTCTGATGTTGTTGGATGGAAAACTCTATATACACCTATTAAGGCCATTTGTTCACAGGTATGATTCAGTTCTGTTATTACTTTGCTGATTTTCTGTCTAGTTCATCTGTACCTCTGTGTCAATGGTGTGTGAAAATCTCCTGTTATAATTGAAATGTATGGAAATTAAAAAATATGCTACTGAAAAATGAACAGATCACAGATGAAATAAAAAAGAAATAAAACAGAATCTATTATCAAACAGAAATGAAAATACAACTCCCCAGACACTGTGGAAAGCAATGAAAGCACTCCTTAGAGGGAAATATATAGCAGTGAATTCTCACATCAGGAAAACCAAATGAGCACAAATAAACAACCAACTGTTGCAACTCACGCCTCTAGATAAATAAGAGCAAGTTAAGCCCAAAACCCATGCAAGGGAGAAATAAAGATCTGTATGCAATGGAGAACAAGAACACAATACAAATAATTAGTGAATCAAAAATTTGGATCTTCAAAAGAGCTCTTAAAATTGGTAACCCCCTAGCCAACCTTATCAAATAAAGGGTAGAAAAAACTCAAATTCATGCAATGAAGGATGAAAAAGGTTAAATCACTACAGATCCCATGGAAATACAGAAGATCATCAACATTTACTTTGAAAATGTTTATGCTTATAGGATAGAAAACAGACAAAATGGCAAGTTTCCTAAAAACATATGAATTGACAAAGCTGAATCAGGAGTATGTAAATATTTTAAATAACACAATATCAGTTAATGAAATTGAAAATATAATTAAAAACTTACCAAAGAAGAAAATTTCAGGTCTTGATGGATTTACTGCTGAATTCCGCCAAAAAAATTTAGACAAGATTTAATGCCAGTACTCCTCAAAATCTTTAAAGAAATTGAAAGGGGAGCAATTCTCCCTAACTCATTCCTAGAGGCAAGTATTAGTCTGATACAAAAACCAAAGTAATTGCAAACAGTTTCTCTAATGAATGGAGATGCAAAAATCCTCAAAAAATATTATCAAAAACAATTGAGCAAATCATCAAGAAGATTATACACTATGACCAAGTGGGATTCATCCCAGGAAGGTAGGGCTGGTTCCACATATGCAAGTCAATAAACATAATACACAATATCAAGAGAGACAAAACCAAAAATCACATGATCATCTGAATAGATGAAGAAAAACTTTTGATAAATTCCAAAATTAATTCATGATAAAAACCCACAGAAAATTGGAATAGATAATCTCTACCTCAATCTGATAAAAGCTTCCTAAGAGAAATCAACAGGCAAATCATACTAAATGAACAAAAACTGAAAGCTTGCACTCTAAAATCAAGAATAAGATAAGAATGCCCACTGTCACCACTTTTAGTCAATATAGTTCTGCAAGCATTAGCAAAAGCAGTAAGAAGAAGGCAAACTATCATTCACAAATGGCATGATATACTATATAGAAGATGCCAAAAACTTGATGAAAAGACTCCTAGAACTCATAATCAAATTCAGTAGTGTAGTTGGATACAAAGGCTACACTACAAAATCAATAGCATAAATTTACACAAATAATAAACTTACTATGAGAGAAATTAGGGAAACCATACAGTTCACAGTACCATACACAAAACTGAAATACTTAGGAATCACTCTAACAAAAAATAAAATATCAAAAGAAAAGAACAACTGGAATAGGTGAAAAGATAAAAGAAGGAAAGGAATATATAAAAGAATATATAAAAATACATAAAAGATAGCTAAAATTATTATACTACTGATGTTTTTATTTCATCAAAGAATTAGTTTGTGTTTATATTGTTTGATCAATTATCCATGCCTATACCTTGTAATATAAACAAATACTTTGACAAAAATAATGCATAATACATCAACCATTGTTAATTTCCTATTATCTTTTTTTGAAATTCTGTGTCATTCTTGATTTTTTTCTGTTCAGAATATAAAAAAGAAGTGAGCACAAGTAATAGATGTCTTCTTGTTGACAAGGGATAGTAAAGCTAATTAAAAATTTATGTAAACTGTTAAGTGGTGATTGATTAATCCTCCACATAATTAGAGCCTCACTAATTGATATCTGTATTCAGCAAATGTTTTGCTATGTTCCTATATCTTCCAGAGTAGATAAAAGAATAGCATAAGATAATTATAACTCAAACTCCATAGGCTTCTTAAATTTGGGAACTGTCATATTAATAACCACTTAGTTTCACTATTTAAAATTTCTTTATTCCTTTAACTTATATAATAAAGGTATTATTAAAAGTAACAAATTAAACAGTAAAGTTTAATATGATGATATTTTCTTATTAAAATTTAAAAAAATAAAATAAAGGTTTTTACTTTTTTAAAAATAATATCTCGTGTTTTCTGTTGTCTTTTGTGAGATTTAAAACTTACTTGGGTATGTATTTAAAATTTTGATTAAAGTATTATTATATGTAATGTGTCTTATTTTTTCAAAACTGTGTTTGTCTTAGTATAATGTCAGTCATAAGTATTGGGGTAGTATGTTAAAATCAGTAAAGTGTGTTGCTAAAGTACAACCTTGTTTATTGATCATAGTCATTTAACTGATAACTATACTTTTCTTGGTCAGTAAGAGACACTATTGTTCAAAATGGCATATTCTTGGTAAAAAAGATATTAGTTCTTTTTTTATTTAAAGAGAAAAAAAATCAATGAAACAAAACAGAAAGAGGGTAGCAACAACACAGAGTTCCAAAAGTTAAAGAAAAAAAAAAAAACAACCACAATAAAACAAAAAAACACTAAGAAATTGCCACTTGATAAGTTACATACTGTCATCACTGCAAATAGTTGTTCAAGTTACAAAATTAAAGCATACAAAGTAGACATTCAAACAGTGAGACTGTTAACAGTTCTGCTCAACAATCTAACAAAAACAGTAGAATGGTCATCTATCTTCCACACTTAAACATACATGCAATTATATCCTTTAGAGCAATTTCTTTTCCTCTATTTTTTACAGTAGCAATTACGCATTTTGGGTTTTATGACTCCTATAGTTCTTATTACTTTTTACATTAGAGACACAATGTGATATTTATAAATATGATTCTTACTTATTTCAATAATGGGGATAGTCTCAAGTTGTCTCCATTTCTCTATGATGGCCTCAAGATCATCCTTTTTACAGCTGAGTAGTATTCCACTGTGTAAAAATACCACAACTTTTTCATTTACTCTGCAGTTGATGGGCATCTTGGTTGTTTCCAAGATTTAGCTATTACAAATTGTGCTCTTATGAACATGGGTGCACATACATCACTATGATATGACCTTTTCAGTTTTTCTGGGAAAATTCCCAGGATGGGAATAGCTGGGTTGAGTGGAGCATCCAATCCTAGTCTTCTGAGAATTCTCCATATTGATTTCCAAAGTGGTTGCACCAGTCTGCACTCCCACCAAAAGTGGAGCAGTATTCCTTTTTCCCTGAAGCCATGCCAACATTAGTTATCAGTGGATTTCTTGATGGCAGCTATTTTTTCCAGTGTGATATGATATCTCAATATTGTTTTAATTTGCATTTCTTGAATGACCAGTGATGGTGAACATTTCTTCATGTATTTGTCTGCCATTTGTATATCTTCATCTGAGAACTGTGCGTTCATCTCAGCTGCCCATTTTTGGAGAGGGTCTTTGAATTTGGGAGGTTGATCTTTTTCAATTCTTTATATGCTCCTGATATAAGTCCTTTGTCTGAGGGGTTGCTGGCTAAAATTCTTTCTGATTCTGTGGGTTTTCTTTTCATTCTGATGCTGATTTCTTTTGAAGTACAGAAACTTTTCAATAATATGAGATTTGAGTTGTTGATTCTCTGAAGTATTTCCCATGCAGTTTGCATTTTTTTTCATGAATTCTCTGTCTACTCATATGCCTCCAAGATTTCTATCTACCTTATCTTCTAGTAGATTTAGTTGTTTCTGTTTTAATATTTAGATCTTTGATCCATTTGGACTTTAGTTTTGTGCATGATGATAGATGATAGACATGGATCTAGTTTCAGTTTTCTGCATGTGGAGAGCCAATTTTGCCAACACCATTTATTAAAGAGGCTATCCTTCTTCCAGTGAACATGATTAGCCCCTTTGTCAAGTATGAGGTGACTAAGTGTCTTTGTACCTATACTTGTGACTTTCTAATCTATTCCATTGATCTGGAGGTCTATTTCTTTGCCAGTGCCATGCTGATTTTATCACTGTGGATTTGTAGTACTGTTTCAAGTCAGGAATTGAGATGCCTCTTGCCCAGAATTGTCTTTGCTATTCTAGGTTTATTCTGTTTCCAAATGAATTTTAGGAGTGTTTTCTCTAGATGTGTAAGGAAAGTCAATGGTATTTTGATTGGGATTGTGTTAAATCTGTATAAAAGTTTGGGGAGTATGGCTATTTTTGCAATGCTGGTTTTTCCTAGTAAAGAGCATGGACCATCTTTCCATTTTCTAATATCCTCTTCTATCTCTTTGTGTTAGCATAGGATAATTTTCAGAATATAGGTCTTTTACATTTTTAGTTAGGTTGATTTGTAAGTATCTCATTTTTTTCAATGTTATTGTGAAAGGCGATATTTCCTTAATTTCTCTCTCACTGAGGTTCTTGCTTGTGTACAGGAAGGCTATTGATTTTTGAGTGTTGACTTTGTATCCAGATACACTGCTGAATTTGTTTATTATCTCTACTAGTCTTTTAATGGAGATTTTGGGTCTTCCATATAGAGTATCATGTCATCTACAAATAGTGATAATTTAACTTCTTCCTTTCCTATCTTATTTCTTTTATTTGTTTCTTTTGTCTGATTGCCCTGGCTAGTGTTTCCAGAAATATATTGAGTAGGAGTGGTTATAGTGGACATCCTTGTCTTGTTCTTGATTATAAGTGAAAGCTTTCAGTTTTTGCCCATTTAGTATAATATTGGCTCTTTGTTTGTCACAGATTGCCTTTATATGGTTGAGGTAGACACCGTGTATTCCGAGTTTCTGAAGGGTTTTCATCATGAACATGTGTTGGACCATATCAAAATATTTTTATGCATCTATTGAGATGACCATGTGGTTTTTGTTTTTGGCTCTGTTGATGTGGTGTATTACATCTATTGATTTGTATATGTTAAACCATCCCTGCATTCCTGGAATGAACCCCACTTGGTCAGGATGTATAAACTTCTTGACAATTTGCTACATTCCATTTGCTAGTATTTTATTGAGAATTTTTGCATCTATGTTCATTAGTGAGATTGGCCTATAGTTCTCCTTTTTCGTTGGGTCTTTCTCTGGTTTTGGTGTCAGAGTAATACTTGCCTCCAGGAATCAGTTAGGGAGAATTACTTTGTTTTCAGTTTCCTTGAAGGGTTTAAGAAGTATTGGCATCAAGTCTTCTCTAAATTTCTTATAGAATTCAGCTGTGAATCCATCAGGACCTGGGCTTTCCTTTGATGGTAAGTTTTTTATTACATTGTAAATTTCTTTATTTTTTTTAACATTTTTTTTATTTAAAAAAGAATAAAACAAAAGGGGGCAGTACAGAGCAGATCAGAAGAAGACAACATAGGCAACACAGTACTTTACATTAAGTCAATTGGACATCAACAGTATCTAACACCATATCTCCTACTCTGCTATAGTTGAGCATAGTTTCAATTACAATAATATCAAACATAACACAATAGTATAAAGCCATGCATATAGTGAAAGAATTCCAGGGCTTTCTAAACCGAATAACAGAAAATGATCAACGGGTATTATAATATCTCATTTTTGATAAAAAAAGAAAAAAAATTTGTTTGAACTATCACACATATTCAAATTCCAATGAGAAACAATGAGGTAGATAGAACCAATGGCAATAGAACAAAAAAAAAAGCATGGTAGGACTTCTAAGAAGGATAATATTAAATCAGCAATAGCTGTCATAATGTTTTCTTCAAAACAGCTGTTCATATCATCACATATGATATAGTCAAACAAAACAGGATAACACAATTCCAACTGATGATTTAAAACTTTGAAAGACTTCAAAGCTATGAGATGGGGACTCATGCTTACCATAAAGTCTTATATACTCTTATCAAATCTCATATTAGGGAGATTATATGGTATTTACCCTTGTGAGTTTGGTTTATTTCACTTAAGAGAATGGTCTCAAGTCATGTCCATTTATTTATAAATATCTCGATGTGA
>PVJX010023374.1:0-29335 GCA_004027295.1 Dolichotis patagonum | reverse complement strand
TTTTTTTTTTTTTTTTTTTTGAGACAGGTCTTGCCATGTAGTTTAGCCTGGCCTGGAACTCAATATGTAGCCCAGGCTAGCCTTGAACTTGCTGTGATCCTCCTGCTTCAGCCTCCTGAGTGCTGAGATTACAAATGTGTGCCACTGTCCCTGGCTTGATTTATTTGTTGAGACAAGGTCTTGATATGTAGTCCAGGTTGGCTTCAGACTCATGCTTCTGCCTCCCAAGTGCAAGGATTATATGCATGTACCACCACATCCAGCTGGCTTGATTTTCTTGATACTCTTTTTGGAAGTGAAGTTTTTAATTTTAATGAAGTCCAAGTTACCAGGTTTTTTTTAATGGCTGGGCTTTTGTTTGTTCTTATTTTTATTTTTTTAGATTTTTGAGACAAGGTCTTGCTATTTATCCAGGTTGGCCTTGAACTCTAGGTGACCCTCCTGCCTCAGCCTCCTGTGTGCTGGAATTACACGCATGTACCACCATGCCTGGCTGGTTGTGCTTTTATTGATTTGCCTAAGATCTCTTTACCTAAGATCTCAAAGATCTTCTATAGTTTCTTTGGAGCATTTTGTAAGTTTAACTGCTATGCTCAGGTCTGTGATCTATTCAAAGTGGACTTTTGTGAGCTGTGTTTGTTGCTGTTTGTTTTTGTGGGCTGTTCACCATTTGTCACTGTGACTCAATGCCTAAGAAGAGCAACTTAAAGGAGGAAAGAGTTATTTTGCTCATGGTTTCAGAGGGTTCAGTGCTTGGTCCCTTGACCCCGCTGTTTCCAGGATTGTTAGGGAGGAAGGGCAGGGGCGGAAGGAAACTGTTCACTTCACGGTAGCCAGGAAGCAGAGAGTGAGCCAAAGAGTGAGGGAGAGCTGGGGATAAGATGTACCCCTTGGAGCCCCGCTCCATGGTGACTTCTTCCTTAGTGAGGTGCTGCCTCCTTGTAAATCCAACAAGCTACGATATCAGAGCCTCGTTCTCTGATCATTTCCCCAAAGCCATCAGCTGGCGACCAAGCCTTTAGCACATGGCATCTGGGGCATTTCAACTCCAGACTATAACACACGCACCCCATGCGCCCAGCTCCCTGTGGTGAAGGGTGTCCTTCCCCACGGAAGTGCTGGGCAGCTTGGTGACCCATTAGAGCAAGAATGCAGGGCCTTGGTTCTGGATTCTCGATCTTATTCCGTCCATCTCTATGTCCTACGGCAGTTCCACAGGCTCCACCTGGACGCCTCCGGTCCCTGTCACAGAGAGAAGGCAGCTCCTCTTGCAGGAGGGACAGCAGGGGGACTTCTGGTCAAGGCGCCAGGGCAAGCTCATGCCCGAGCTCTCGGAATTCTACAGAAAGGGGAGCGAGAGTTTTAAAGGCGTGTAGTCACTCTCAAGGAAGGAACGTGCCTGTCCCGTGTTCCGGAGCCAGACAGAAACACGGCCCATAGGTGCAGGAGCTGTGGCCCTGGCCAGGTCAGCAGCAGGGATGGCCAGAGCCTGTGCCTGTAAGTAATGGGGATGAGAAGGGCCAGCCTGGGGGTTCCCAGGGAGGAGCTGGATGCTGGACAGGGCTGCCTGACTCATCACGGAGGGCAGCCGTGCAGTTACCATGGCTGCATAACATCCCTCCCCAGCGCGCTGTGGACAGGACTCCCATTTATCATGGTCTTGCCTTCTATGGCTCAGGAATTTGGATAGAGCTCAGTGGGACACAAGATTGGAAAGGCCGGCACTGCCTGGGGTGGGGGGCACTGACCCCGAGGGGAAGTTCGTCCCCAGAGCTGCTTGTGGGTCAGGCTGGCACTCGTCTCCAGCTAAGGCCATGTCCTTGCTGAGCTCTGCCTGGTACCTACGCTGAGGTTGTCCCCCAGTGGGTCACACCTAGGTCCCATCTCAGGCCCTGCCTTTGGACACCAGGCCTGTGCACACTCCCAGTCTCTCTTGTGGCTTTAGGTGCTGGCTATTTGCTGGCCACCTGGGGTATTTAATAGACAAGCTCGACCTCCACACTGTCCAGTGCAGTGCCCGATTTGCCCTCTCAGTAGGGGCCCGAAGGGTACCCCTCCAAGATATGTCCACCTGCTACCCCTCAGAATTCACAAATGAGGCCTTATTTAACATTGCAGATGCAGCTAAAGAGTCTGGAGATGCGATCATTACCTGCGTGGGCCCAAGTCCCATGCCGAGTGTCCTTATGGGACACACAGAGGGGACAGAGGGGAGAGACTGTGTGTGGACAGAGATCGGGGTGACATGGTCACACGCCAAGGCCCACCAGGATGGCAGGAGGGCTCCTCCAGGGAGCCTGCACCTGGAAGTCTCCACACCCATGGACTCTGTGACACTGACTGCTGCTCAAGACTGTGCGAGCAGGTTCCGCTGTTTCCGGTCCCCAGTGTGTGGCGACTACACGCCTTTAAAACTGTGGGACATGGAAGACCCACAGCCTGCCTACCTCCTAGGCTGTTCGCCTCGCCCCTTGGTCTTGGAGTTGTCCTGTGTGCCTCTCTCTCTCCCCATCCCATTCTGCCAGTGCGTCATCTGCTCCGCCCTCCAGGCATAGTGGAATCCACTTGTCTGTACCCCCCTGCTGTGCTCCGGCCCAGACCCCTGTCCCCTGCCCTGGGCCCACCCAGCCTCCTGGTATTAGTTAGCATTTCATCGCTGTGGCAGAATATCTGATGTCTGAAACTTACAGGAGGGGAAGTTTGTTTCGGTTCATGGTTTCCGAAGGTTTAGTCCATGGCGGCCAGGCTCCAAGGCAGGGGCAGCATGGCAGAGGGGAGCTGGGGAGGAAAGCTCCTCACAGCAGCCAGGAAACCCTGGGGAAGAGCCCAAGAGGAGGGGCAGGGCCAGATGTAGTCTCCAATCTGCGTCCCCAGGAGCCCTAGAGACATCCAGAAATGACTTTATTGATCTCCTTGGAGTCTCTCAAGCCAGTACAATGGACGTCAAGATAAACCATCACTCTCATGCCCTGCCTGGCCCTTGCCTGTGATCTCTGCTGCACATATTCCTTCTTTCTGCTCTAAATCCAGTGCTCTGTGCTCTGCTCTAGACCCTGGGCAGAGGCTCTGCAAACCATGTCCTCAGGCATGGCCCAGAGGGGGACTGGGAGGTGGGAGGGGAGACTTTGGCTGTGTCTTCCTGGCCTCCTAATGTTGCTCTGGCAATAGCAGTTGCTCCTGTCACAGCTTCTTTTGGTGCTCTCCTAACCCACCTCCTGCAGGCCCTTTTTGAGACAGAATCTTGCTAAGTTACCCAGGCTGACCTCAAACTTGGACCCCTCCTGCCTCCATCTCCTGAGCAGCTGAGATGACAAGGGCACATACTATGGACCCTGGTAGTCTTTTGCTTTCTTTGTATGAGGTGTTTCTCTGCTTTATTTCCCAAGTCTGACATTTAGCTTTCAGTGTCCCAGAAGCCTGCAGCCTGCTCCTTTGGGACGGCGCTCTCGGCAGATTACGGCGATGTCACTTCTCTTTCCTTCTTTCTGTGCCCTCTGCATGTTTTTTCTCCTGCAGCATCTTTATTCCAGGTTGATACGCTGGGTGTGGTGGCACATGCTTGAAATCCCAGCACTTTGGGAGGCTGAGGCAGGGGGATTGCCATAAGTTTGAGGTCGGCCTGGGCTACATAATGAGTTCAAGGCCAGCCTGGGCTACCTAGTGGGACCAAACCAAATCAAACAGCTCCCATGTTGCATCTGTCTGCCTCCTGCACCATCACGAGGAGTTGTCCTTTGGACATCTGCTCCTGCCGAGGCGGGGCCGATGCTGTGGCTGCCCAGGGCATGGTGACCGAGACTCTGCTATGCTGTGAGTCATCCTGCCTCTGACCTGGTGAGTGTCGCAGGTCTGCATCTTTGTCTTTCTCCTGGATCCATCCAGTTCCCCATGTCCTGGGGTCCTTGAGAGTCAGCTGGCATCTGTCTCTCCCCTCTAGTCGCCCTTCGGGGAATCTGCCAGGCTCCAGGGGCCAGACCAGCTCGTTCCCCCTCTGCAGAGACCAGCCTGGGTTCGTCTCCTCTCAGAGCTGAGGCCACTTCCCTGGCCACTTGGTTTGGTCACTTGTTTGCTGCTGCTTTTTAGAACTGTAAATACGCATTACATAACATGCCACCTGTTCACTGTTGTGACAGCTCTGTGGCCTCAGGTTTTGCCACTGTTATGTAGTCTTCACCACCATCTGGTACCAGAGATTTCTCCTCTTCCCAGTTGGAAACTGCCCCCTTGAGCACTGGCCCAGTTCTGCTTTCCCTCTCCGACTCCTCCCTCCCTGGACTGGCCTCGCCGTCCACTCTCCTTGAGCCCCCGTGGGCCTGGTCCTTGAGTGAGTGAGGAGCTGAGTGTGTCCAGGCCTCACATAGATGTCGCTGTTTAAGAATCTTTCTGCAGATGCACTGTAACCCTCAGCCAGCAGATCCTCTTACAGTGAACACTACATGGCATGGTCACTTTTTTTTTTTTACAAGAGGAACTTAGAGCTTTATTCCTGTGAGTTACAAGATCTTGTTGTGTGTATGTGTCGGGGGGGCGGGGATGACTGTGTTCATTTGACTTGCATTCACTTGGAAAACAGTGCTTTGAACGCGTTCCTAGATCACCAAACCAGAGCTGGATCAGCTGTTCAAAGACCATTAGGCCATTAGGGCGTGGTGGCACATACCTGTAACTCCAGCACTTAGGAGACTGAGGCAGGAGGATTGCCAAGAGTTGAAGGCCAGTCTGGGCTACACAGTGAGATCCTATCTAAAAAAAAGAAAAAGAAAAAAAGGAGAGACCGTCAGGTTCTCCATAGCTATTCAGGACAGAGTGAGCAAATCGGAACTTCAACTTGACACGGTTTGTCACATTAGGGATTAATTTCCTTACTGTGCTTCAAGATGTTTGTCATTTGTTTCCCCCCATCTGCAAGTATCAAACAAACCCTGATGCAGACGACCACACTCTCCTTATAATCTTTATGGATGAATCAACAATTCCTGTTACACTGTGTCATTATGTTACAGTCATCTGGCCTTGAATTTATGACCCTCCTTGCTCAGCCTGCCGAATAGCTGGGGTCACAAGCGTGCGCCACCAACCTTCCTTGATATTGATATTTACAAAAGCAGGATACCAAGCTGTGTATTCAAGAAGCTTTAACTTACACAAAACACACATGTATGGGTAAAGAGACAGAAAGAGACAGGGGGCCAAATTAAAAACACCTCTGGTCTTTGGGATGTCACGTGATTCTTGTTATCTTATCTGTACTTTTTTCTTTCATTATGTCAGGTTTCCTGCAGTGGCAGCGTTGGTCCTATGATTAGAACAGTCCCAGTTTTCCAGTTAGGCCATCGACAAGCCCGCAGCTGCTCCAGTTTTGCAGGGACACCAGGGACAGTCCTATTTCTTCCTGGCTGGGCCCCTGCATGGTCCAGGAACTGTGTGGGCCTCGGACTCCTGGGCAGGAGGAGGCGGAGTGGCCGTGAGGAGGGGGAGACGGGGCTGCATGTGTATTTAAAGTGCCCTGGTGACCACCCGTGGCACAGGCGTCTGAGATGGGCTGCTGTCACTCACAGACCCCTGGGAGCCACAGCAAGAGTGGGGCGGTGGTGGCACCAGGTGGTGCAGGGATCCATGTGTGGAAGGCCCATGAGTCAGAGCGTCAGAACTTGCTGACCAAGAGGAACACGGAGCTCAGCTGGTTTCCGGCTCGGCATGCTAACCCTGACATCACCGGGCTTTCTTTCATGTGTGGTTCCCATATGCTGTGCAGAAGGTTGGAGAGCTCTGGATTTTCCAGTGATGTCAGGCGGATTGGCATCTGCCAGCCACACTGGCTGCCCAGCTCCCCAGAAACCCTCCCCAGAGACCTGGCTAGGAGCCCCTATGAAAGATTTTCCTTCTTCCTAAAAGGAAATAGTCAGTTAAGGGGTACTGTGGTTACCCTAGTTTCACCGACACTTACAACCTTTGAATGCAGTTGTGTGGAGACATGATATGTCTAGCGCTCTGCAGCCTTTCTGGGACTATGAATATGCTTTTGGACAGAAGCCAAAGTTTCCAAAGAAGAGGCCAATGCTTGATGGCATTGCATGGCTGCCAAACTCATCCCCAGTCATTTAGCTTCTATTTTGTTGTTGTGTTGAAATAAAATTCATAGAACAAAATTAACCACTTAAAAATGAACAACTCAGGACAAAGGATGTAGCTCAGTGGTGGAACGCCTGCCTGGAGAGCATGAGACCCTGAGTTCGACTCCTGATACCAGAAAAGAAAAAAGAGACCAAAAAAAAAAAAACCCGCCTGGGGAGGGGGGGACAAAGCAAAATAATCCTAGCCAGTCATGGTGGTGCATGACTCTAATCCCAGCATTTGGGAGGCTGAAGCAGGAGAATCCTCACAGGTTTGAGGACATCCTGGAATGTGTGGTGAGTTCAAAGACAAACTGAACTACATAGCGAGACCCTGTCTCAACAAACCAGACCAAACCAGAACAAGAAAGTGCCTTCACAGTGCAGTACAGTCATGACCTCTAGAGAGCTCCAAACCTTCATTTTCCCCAGAGGAAACCCCATGCCCTCGGGCGCTCACCCTCTCTTCTGTCCCTTCTCCAGCTCCCAGCAGCCCCACATTTATTATCTCAGAGGAGATGTGTGCTCTGGACAGGTCATACAAATAATTTGTTTTTCAGTACTGGAGACTGAACCCAGGGCCTTCAGACTGAGCTTTCTCCACAGGCCTTTTATTATTTTTTCTTTTGAGACTGAGTCTCACTAAATTTCTAGTCACCTAGGCTGGGCTCAATTTTCAATCCTCCTGCCTCAGCCTCCCAGAGTGCCGGGATTACAGGTATAAGCCACCACATCTGGTTCCATGAGAGGCTTTCTGGGAAAGGGTGAATGGAATGTAAAGTTCGTGAGACCTTTTCTCTGGCCAGCCCTGGTGTTTGGGCTGGTGGTGTGGGTCCTTCCGAAGCTGGACCGTGCTTCCTTCTACTGCCCACTGTGCTCCTGTGCACCCACCCAGCCGGTTTCAGCCAAGCTCCTTTCTCCTCTTCTCAGAGAACGGAGGGAAATTGCCGGGTGTTGAGGCAGAGAGTAGGTGAGTGGTTTCACTGTAATTCCTCCGGGACAGACCTTTGCGTCAGTGTCGCAGGCCTCCTGTTTTGGGCAGACCTCCCCTGGGTGGTAGACAGAATAGTGGCCTCCAGCCACGTCCATGTCCTCTGCTCTAGGACCTGGGAACATGTCGCTTACCTGGCTGTGATGCACAGATGTCATGTGAACAGCTTTGAATACAAGTGTGATGAGGTAAAGGATCCCGAGATGGGGGGATAGTTCTGGATTCTCCCCCCTGGACCCAGTGCAGTCACAAGAGTCCTTATGAGAAGGACACAAGGACACAAGAGATAGAAAATGTGTCATACTGATGGAAGGAGAGAGAAGGGAGGAGATGGCTGGCTTTGAAGGTGGAGGCAGGGGCCACTAGCCAAGGACTTCGGGTGACCTCTAGAAACTGGGAAAGCCAGGAAGCAATTCCTCTCAGAGAGCCTCTAGAGGAACACAACCTGCCAGTCCACTTTAGACTTTAGACATCCACAACTATAAAACAATGAATTTGTGTTCTATCAAGCCATGAAGTTAGTGGTCTTTTGTTACATGGGAAATAAAAAACAACACACTCAGTAATGGATTTTTCAGCCTTTGTCTAGGGGTCATCCCCCAACCAGAGTACACTCTGCCTGGCCTCCCCCGTGCAGCCCCCAGGTGGGCCGGTTGGTTAAAGATGGGGAGCTCTAAGCGTGTGTCCATTTGTCCATGTTTGCCAGTGCCAACTTTGGGCTCTGGGCTGGCTGAGGTGTGAGCTGTGGAAGGAGACTCTTGCCAGCCCAGTGACCACTCCCCATCAAGACAGCACGTTGAGCTCACAGACACTGGAGTCTTGTGTCTGGCCTCTCAGTCCACTTCTGCTGCCTCCCAGCTTTAGTGCAAACCACTCAATTGTAACTCCATGACGATCCCTGTAAGGTGAGGTGCTGAGGAGGGTGACCTTGGACTATGGGAGACTAAGTTGACTATTGTGCAAGGCCAGGAACCACCTCACCCCTACTGAGGACTTGTGTACTAGTCAGATTTACAGCTGGGACAAAATACCTGGCGCCCACAACTTAAAGTAGGAGAGGTTTAATTTGGCTCACGGTTTTGGGGTATCAGTTCATGGTTGGATGGTTCCAAGGTGGAAACAGCATAGTGGAAAGATGTGACAGAGAAAAGCTTCTCAATTCATGGCAACCAGGAAGGGAGAGAAGGGAGGAGCTAAGGAGGGAATCTAGTCCCCAGAAGCATGCCCCCCAGGAACTTATGTCTTTTAACCACACTCCACCTCCTACCAGCACATTTGCCTAAGAACTCATCTGTGGATTAACCCACTGATGAATATAATGCCCCCATAACCCAATCACCTTCCAAAAGCCCCATCTCTGTACACATGAAATTTTGAAGGTTGTATTATAGATCTGGAATCCTGGCTGGCTACAAGTCACCAACTGTTAATAGTCATATTTTGAGTATGTGCTACAAGGCTGAATTCATTCCCTACTTCCCTCATTTAATTTTCATTATGACTTGATGGGGTCAGTTTAGCAAAGTATTTAGAGATATCCTGGAGATTGGGAGTGTGCTGGGTCATTTTTGTGACTTGTTGTGGTGGGACTCTTAATGCAGTAGGGGCTTTAGTGGGCCCAAGGTCTTCCCTGTGCAGCCTGGGACATTGTTGGCAGTCTTAGAATCTTCTGCTGTTATCATTGGATCTTTCCCCCACTTCAATGATACTCTCGGGGTCTGAGGATATGGCTCAGTGGCACAAGTACCTGCCTGGCAAGTTCAAGGTCATGAGTTCAATTCCTAGTACCTAAAAAAAAAAAAGGTAAATACTGGATAGATCAAAGATACTCTCCAATGACATTTGAGTTTTACTCATTTTGGTTAGGGTTGGTTAGCTTGTGGGCTTATATAAACTGTGCCTGAGAAACTTCACAGCAGGAAATGGTGCAGATGAAAGTGTTAAATAAAATAATGAGCAGGCCACGCACAGACCAAAAGAAGTGTTAGATTCTGACTTGAAATCTGCCACCAGATGCATCTTGTTACTAGTCACTCACTGATAGGGTTTTGATATGAGTCTGAAATCAACTGACTTATTGTAGTCTCTGTGCAGTCAAATCTCTCTGCTGATGTGAATCTGTATTTGCAGTCACCCCCCAGCACTAGCATCACTGCCTCTGCTCCACTTCAGATCATCAGGCATTAGACTCTTATGAGAACTGCACAGCCTAAATCCCTTACATGCCAGGTCACAGCAGGGTTCAATCTCTTGAGAGAATGTAATGCTGCCCAGATCTGCCCTACTCACATTTGCTGCCTCAATACTTTTTGTACATTCTCAAACTCACAAAGATTCCAATTTATTAGCCTGATGGATGGTGTGATTCCTGTCTTTGAAACTCCCTGCTGTCCCCATCTGACAGTGTACTCTGGCCTGAGTAAATGCTTATCTTCACTCTTGTCCTTGCCTGGGTAAATTCTTTTTACTGTCTGTCACTGACCCTCTGTATACTGTCTCACGTGACAGAAGCATGTAGTGTATGTAAATGCACTGGGGAAACTTCGGCAGAATGGGATGAGTCAGGAGCAAGTGTGTGCTACAGTGTGTTGTTTCATGGAAGGCAGGTGGAAAGGCATCTCTGAAGAGGTGACATCTGGGCAGTGACCTGGAGAAGGTAGTGAGCACTCAGTGGGGAAGTTCTGAGCAGGGGAACAGCTGGTGCAAAGGCCCGGTGGAGAGCAGGAGCTGGGCATGATGGGAAAAGGGGAGGAGAGACACTGGTTGTGTGAGATCATGTAGGGCAGGGGCCTGATCGCTGCTGTTCAGGAGTCAGGGGGAGCAGGGAGAGGATGAGGTACATCCAAGGCATGAGAGCCATCAGGCCCCACAAAGGAGCCTTATTCTTACATCAGCACCTAGTAAGTGCCTGCTCTACACATGGTCTGTGTGGGGTACTGGGTGCCCACTGGGCTTAGAGTGTCATCTGGGGGTGGTCACCCAGTGGGGGTAACGATAGCTCTGGGGCTGTACACACTGCAGCTGCCGTGGGCCTGGCTTGCAGGCCTCTGGGTGGACAGGGCTGACCCAGAGGAGTGTGGGCCACTCTCTTTTTCTCTCAGGAGCCCAGCTAAGTTGCCCAGGTTGGTCTTGAACTTGTGAGTCCGTCGCCTCAGCCTCCAGAAGAGCGGGGATTACATGTGTGCATCACCAGGCCCAGAGTGTCAGGACTTTATTTTTTGTTATTTTTTTTGTATGTGTCAGGACTTTAAATGTGATTTTGTCTGAAGTACTTGTCCACCTTGTCACTGGCTCTTTCTTGTCCCGTTTACCAGTTAAGTGGCCACTAGATGCCAGGACAGGGGGGCAGGGAGCCAGGGAGCAGGGCCCTCTGTGGTCAGCCATGGACTCCGGGCTCCACAGCAGGTGGGAGTGAGAGCTCGGGGCTGGGGTGCTGGGGGTGGGATGCAGATGACGGTTTGGCACGGTGACAGGAGTTGTCCGGCTGAGGCTGCATCCCTGGGACAAGGTTACCCAGGAGAGGGTGAGCTTGGCCGCTGAGGGTCAGGGTGCAGATGAGGAATGCGAAGATGGGCATCAAGATGACCACATACAAATGTGGGGACCTGCTGCCACCATGGCGGGGAGCCTCCGGCAGCCATCCAGGTGGACAGGGTCACGGTGAGTGTGAAGGCCTCCGATGTGGGGGCATGGAAGATGGAGTCCACTGTGGTGCCGGGTTCATCACAGAAGTGCAGGTCAGCCTGGGGAGGAGGCGGGCAGCAGCCAGAGCCCGGGACAGGACCGTGGCCCAGCCACTGGGAACCGTGCAGCTGTGAACACCATGCACAGGTTCCACTGAGGACAAGCTCCGTGCCTCGGGAAGACATGTGTGGCTGCTGTCCCCTCCACTTGCATTTCCAGGCCGCTTGTCCTGGGAAGCCAGGCAGGTCTCCCTCAGGAGCAGGGGAGGGAACACAGGTGTGACAGCAGGAAGGGACTGGCCCTGGTTACCTCTGGGGAGGCCAGAGGACTCTGATGCCTTCCTTGTCCCAGAGCTGTGTTTTCAGTGTACCAGCCACCCACTGCTGATGGACACCTCCTTGCTGGACAGCTGAGTCACTTGGAGGTGGGTAAGGGGCTGTTTGGTCGCTGGGCATGGGATACTTCCTGGGCCTGAACTGGAAAACCCTCATCTGGAGTAGGGATGCCTAGGGCAAGCCCTACCCCATCCACTCACAATGCCGGAAGAGATGTCCCTATCCTCTTAGAGCTTTGTCACTAGGGACATGAGCCTCTTTAGCCCCTGCCTGACTCTTGGTGTCCTCACGACAACAGACAGACAGGGCGGGAGGAAGAGTGAGGAGTCCTGGGCCGAGCTCATGTGGAAGGGTGAACCTCGCTGGCCCTGCATACGGGGCCTTGGAGTCGTGGTGGGAGACCAGGGCCCTCATCCAACCTGGCCCTGCTTTCAGGTGCTGAGGCCCCGGATGGCACAGGGTGGACCATGGGTGCTGCCAGCCCTCGGCCAGCTCCGGGCTAGGGCACTGGTGGCACTTCCTGGTCACTGCTACTCACTGCAGCCCAGCGGGCAGTTCACCTCCATCCCTTTCCAGCCAGCCTTTTCCTGGCTTCTTCTCCCTTCCTTCCTCCTTATTCTTTCCTTCTAGAATATTCTAAAGCAATTCCCAGTATTCCTCTACCTTAAATCCGTTTAAAGGCTTGCCTTTTATTCAACACTACTCTGACGTCATTATCACCCCCAACAGAGCAAACACTGACTCCTTCCAGTTCTCTCTCACGGGGTTCCAGCCCAGTTCTGCTTCTGTTCCCTGGTGGTGGAACTAGGACCCATCAGGCCCACCCTGGCATCTGCCTGGGGGCCCCTTCCCCTGCCTCTGCCCTTGGCTGAGAGGCTTCAGTGCCTCGGATGATCTCGGCTGGTCCATGACCTCATTAGTGGCTGCAAATAGGGGTGCCCTAATTTAATCACCCCTCTGTGGCTGTTAGGCCTGCATGCAGTGGTGGGAACCCCTCCCCGCCTGGAACCTGGCCCGCACAGGACGAAGGTGTAAATACCCATTCCTTCCTCTCCTCGCTGGGGGTTGAGGGCATGGAACTGGCCTCCAGCCCCCGCCCGGGGCCAGGGGTGGTTCCCCATCCCAGCCTGTGCAGTTCCGCCCGGGGAGGGGGCATGTGTGGCGTGGACCTCTCACCCATCCTGCATGCGGTATATTACCGTGACAGGCTTTGAGTGTGATGCTCTTAACCGCCACAGGCTACCTGGAGCGCTCGGAGCACACTGGAGGCGCGGCTAAGCGAGGGTGCTCTGGGTATATTAAACGCGTTCCTGACTTACGATATTTTATCCTGACGTAATTCCTCAGTGAGTCGAGGTGCACCAGTGCCTGGAAATCCTGCAGAAACTTCCTTGCACACATGTGGTCTGTGCTTTAGAGGCTGAAATTGGGTACTTTATTATTTTGTCCTAAAGGCACGCCTACCTATCACCCCCCCCCCGCCTTTTTTTTTTTTTTTTTTTTTTTTTTTTTCTGTTTGAGACAAGCTCTCACTATGCAGTTCAGGCTGGCATTAGGGTCACTTTGTAACCCAGGCTGGTCTCAAACTCCCAATGATCCTCCTGCTTCAGCCTCTCAAGTGCTGGGACCATTTTTTTTTTTTTTAAACAGTACTGGAGACAGAGCTACATCTCCAGTCCTTTTTAAATTTTAATTAAAAAAATTTTTTTTTCTATCAATACTGGGGATCCAACCCACAACTTCGCACTTGCAAGGCAGGCACTTATGCTGCTGAGCTAAATCCCCAGCCCCTAATTTTTAAAGTTTGATATAAGTTCTTGCTATGTTGCTCAGTTGCCCAGTCTGAGCTCAAACTTGTGACGCTTTTGCCTCAGTCTCCTGGAGTGCTGAGTTACAGGTATGCACTACCATGCTTGGTCTAAAGTCCCCCTCTTGCAAATCAAAATTCTTGGTTTTAAAGCATACCATCTTTGCTACAAGAGTCCAGTTTGAAACTTCTGTGGCTCAGGGTCATCACCTTTGTAGGGCTCTGTTCCAGGCTGAGGCATCAAGAGGAACAGATGACAGATATATGCTCCCAGTTGTGAGTGACTTGTCTGAGTGACACTTCCGTGGATCCAGCATTGCCACGTGCTGGTGCCGGGCTCTCTGTGGGCTCCAAGGCGGCACTCTTGGACATAACAGCTAAGGGTCAGCTGAGCAGAGGTGCACAGGAGGGAGACCCAGGGACCTTGCTGAGCACGGCCTGGGTGGCACATTTGTGTCACCTTCTGGTCTGAGCCAGCAGGGTCCTCCGTAGCCCACAGGGCCAAGTGCCTGAGTCTGGAGCTCAGCTCTGTTTCTCCCCTGGTTCTTTGCCCCAGGAAATCATTTCCTTCTGCCTCAGTTTCCTCTTTTATAGCATGGAACAGTAGTAGGGCTGAGAGGGGCACTGGATTCCTCGGCAGGCCACGTGGGTATGGCAGGTGTGCGCTTTGCCCGCTCCGCCCTCAGAGCAGCCGGGGCTTGGGGGTGCTGTGGGTGCAGGTCTGGACAGGTGCATTAGTCAAGGATAATCAGAGGGCAAGCACTTGCCCAGCCTTAGAATGGAGGTGCCTGGGCACGGACAGGCAGATGCCCAGTTCCATCTGTTGCTGGGGTCATGATCTCCCCACAAACTGAAGAGTGTAGTAAGAGCTGTCTGTCACTGACTTTGCGATGGAGTTCTGTGGAAAAAGGTCTCCCTTGGGACGTACTCGGGACCCTGGACTGGGGGATCCTCCATCTCCTGAGCTTCCTGTGCATGCTGGGCTGGCTGGCTGAGGTCAAGAAGAGGCCGCCAGATTGAAAAAGGTTTTATGCTTTTCACAAAATAAAAGAGAGGGTTAAATTACCAGCATAGACCAAAGGGTTCTGTTAAGAGGCCAAAAGGAGCACCTGTAAACTAGACACTTAATGAAATTTAAAACAGAACTTCAATGGCTAGGTTCAACAGCAGATCAGATGCTTTTGTTGTTACACTGACGGTTGAACTCAGGACTATTCACATGGAGCTACATCCTCAGCCCTTTTTCATTTTTTATTTTGAGTCAGGGTTATGCTAAATCAGTAAATCCAGGCTGGGCTGGAGCTTGCAATTCTCCTGCCTCAGCCTCCCAGAGTGCTGGGATTAGAGGTGTGTGCCACCATGCCCAGTCCAGGTCGGGTACTTTTTGAACAGAAGATATTTATGGAGCTCATTGTTTCTGAGGCCAAGGGTCCAAAGACACCAATGAGAATCCCCATGGCTGCACCCCATGGCAGACAGCATCATGGCAGGAAGGGCTTCTAGAGGGAGAGTGTCTTGGTTACTTTTCACTAGTCGCTGAGACAAAATACCTGATGCCCAAAGTTGGGAAAGGAAAGGTTTATTTCTTACAGTTTTTGGAGGGTTTAGTCCATACTCAGTTGGCTCCAAGGCGGGGTGGTATGGCGGGGCTGCTGTTCATGGCGGCTGCAACAGCAAGCAGAAACGGGCAAGAGAGACACACCTTCCTGCCATTACATCACATCCTGGCTCCACCCCTAAGAGGGTGTAGCACTGACACCACCAATCCAAGCACTAGACAATGAACCAATCACAAATGCACAATGCAAATACATGAGGCCTGGGGGCCACCGACATAAACCATGACAGAGAGATTGCTTGATCAGACAGGGAGCCACAGAGAATGGCAAGGGGCCTGTGTGGAGACCAAGCCCTACCACAAGGACTCTTAGGGGACACCCTCAAGCCACACCTGAGCATAGCAACTGTGTCCCTAACTATTGCTGGGCCTTGGGAGCTTGCAGCCACCTGCAGGGCCACCCTACCTCCTGCCCCTTGCCCCTCCTCCCCTGATTTGCAAGGTTGTGCTAAGACAGAACAGAATGTCAGGTGTTGTAGTCAGGGATTATACAGAGAACAATTAGAATCAGGACATGGAGTTTATATTATTTTTATGATGGTCACCCAGAGTTAACACAAAAAAATGCAGGAAATCTATTCACAACACCAAACACATAAAATATTTAGCCAAGGGCCTAAATCCCACAACAATGTCCAAGATGAGTCCAGATAAAGACCCAGAGCCCATGACAATGTCTCCCACGAGTCCAACTGGAGGTCTAGAGCCCACAAGAAGGACTCATGCCAATCTCTTACGGATCCGTGCCGGGAAGGCCCAAAGGTCAGCGGTGGAAACTAGGAAGTCTATGCCAGCAGGGTGAAGGAGCTGTGCTGATAGGTTGAGGGTTCTACGCTGGAGTCAAGAAGTCATACTCACAACACCAGGGCTGTCCTGAAAACACCACAGCCATCCTCAGCGACACGGAGGCCCCGAACTCCGACGACAAGCATAGTCGAGTACATGCCAGGAAGCCAGTGTGACAAGTTCATCCTGGAGACCATGCGGCACACGTCTTCCCCTCCAGAGCCAGGAAGCAATGCTTGATGTGAGGGCCAGAGCTTCTCCAGGAGAACCTAACGGCTCAAACAGCAACATGTAGGAGAACCCACAACACCTCAACGTCTCAACACCATAATGCCTTAACGTTCCCAATGCTCCTTCTCCACATCTCCATTTATGCTGGCAACTTTCCTCTGGTGAAACGTCTCTGCTCAGTGCCATGCTGATGTAATCCAGCTGGCGTTAAGTTGACCACCAGTTCTTAATCCATAACATCAGATTAAGGTTGCTGTACTGACCATTACCTGGCACCAGGCCTTTCAGTTTTGGGGTCAAAACTGATTGGCTCCCACCTGGGGCTCATCTGACCCCCGGGCCTGTGGCAGGAGGGTGTGCTGGGCACAGCCTCCAGGGCCGGCGGGAATTCTCCCACCTGACTCCGGCACAGCTGCCTGGCTCTCACGGTGCCCAGCCCTTCACCAGGGGAGCTGTCGGACGGGGTTATCAGGATCCCACTCGGGAGTCTCTGGGTGTTACTCAGTGGAGCGCCCTGGGGAGCCCAGCACCCTCCTGGCTTTGTAGGAGGCTGGGGACAGACACGAGGGCAACTAGTTCTGTTGCTAGCCTTGCCCCGCTAACAGGCCCTGTAGAATAGACGTTCTGGAGAGGCCAAGGCCCAGAGGGCTTCTCCTTCTCCTTGGGGTGGCCTCTCCTGCCTCTATTTATTCATATTTAAATTAAATGAAACTATTTATAGTGCTGGGGATTAAACCCAGGGCCTCACACCGGCCTGGCAAGCTCTATACCACTGAACCATATCCCCACCTCGTTTTTATTCTGAAACAGGCCTCGGGTTTGTGAGCCTATGGCTCTGCCTCCAGAGTAACTAGGATTACAGGCATGTGCCACCATGCCCCTTTTATTTAATTTTTAATTGTGGTCACAAATATACAGTATAAAACTGATCATGAGAACTGTTTCTGGAAGCCGTTACCAGGCAGCCGGCACCAAACATAAGGAAGTCCTAATGTGGCAGGAACCAGCCACATGTCAACACATGTTGATTCTTTGTGTCTTTGATAAAAGATTTCACCCAAGACCATAGGCTGTTGTACAGAGTTTATTGCAAAATAATAGATTTTTCAGAGTGCCAACCCCAGCCCCTCCTGCTTCCCCACGAGGAGAGAGAAGGGAGGAGGGGTGGGAAGAGAGAGAGAGAAAGAGAGAGAGAGAGAGAGAGAGAGACAGGTTACATTTATGTGATTGACTGGGTCTTCAAGGAATATATTCTCCTTCCTCCCAGGTCATTGCTCTTGTACAAAGAAAGTGAGCCGTGTCACTTGCTTCAGAGTGAAGGAGGTCCCCGTTTACACTTTAGGTGATGTCTCCCTTAGGTTGTGTTGGGACCTTGAGTTTTTTCTCAGCCTTTTCACCCACCATCTGGACTTTGAACAGGCGCTGAACTTTATCCTTGCGAGCTAATGTTTGAAGCCACAAGCGTGTGTGGGTTTTGTCTATAGCTAATGATTAAGAAGGTGGTGGGGGATTCACATCTCCTTTGCTTTTCAGTTAGCTCCCCAGCTGCCTGTCTCCAGCCTGCTAATAACTGACCTCCTGCCTAACAGGAGTGGTGTTCAGGCACACAGGGCAGGAGCACTGGACACATCCACACAGTCAGGCAGCCATTAGACTGAAGCTCTGTCCCTCCTAGATACAGGCCCCCCTTCCACTGCCCAGCCCCGTCCCACCCCAGCTCTATGACCTGACAACCTCCAGGCCCATCTTAGCTGCTGACTGTGCCTGCCACCTCCACTCCGGTAACAACCTGTCCTGCTAAGCTGTCCACTCAGCAGTGGCTCCCGCTGCTCCCTGCTCCACCTTCTGACCTCTGTCACCTCCTGGTGATTCCCTCCCTGTGCTCAGCTCTTCCACCTTGTTACCAGGTCTGGGGAACCCGAATGCTGTTGGGCCTAATTTCTCCCAACTGCCAGGGCAGCTGGAAAAGAAACACCCAGTTCTAACGCCCTGCGCTGTCTTGCTTTTATGGTCAAAGATGGCAACTTGTGGGCCTGCTGCAAAATGAAACTGCAGCAGGTCTCTTGTTCAAAATGATTAGGAATTTGCAGATGGGGACATCTGCATTGGGTCCAGCACTTTTCCAGTAGCCCCGTTTGCCTTCTGGTTTATCCTGAGAGCTCCTGTCCCCCACCTGCCACCCACAGGCAGTACTGAGAAAAGTCAGCAGTGTGAGCTGTGGAAAGTCCTGCATGAGCCACCTCCCACCCGGAGCTAGCTCCCTGCCCTGCAGAGTGCAAGGGGTTATGGGTACAGGGATCCGGTCATTTTCAGTCTGCGAGCTGGAGACCCACAAAATCTAATGGGGAGCCCTGAGGTCTAAGGGCAGGAGAGAGGGGGGAATCCACTCTGCCTCTACTTTTTGGTATTGTCCAGGTCTCTGAGGATTAATTTGATCCCCATACTTTGATGGGGGTGATCACCTTTACTCCATCCCCTGATTCAAATGCTCATCTCTCTAAAACACCCTTGCACTAGCACCCACAAACCATGTGTATCCAGCTTCCAGGGCATCTCTTTGCCCAGCCAAGCTGACGCCTAAAACGAATCATCACTGTCAGAAAAATCCCCTTTTCCAAACAAGGTCACATTCATAGATCCCGGGGACCAGGATGTGCCACTGCTCAGCCCGGGACAGTAAGCATCGCCCCTGAGGAAGCAGGACACCTGTCAACTGCGAGCCTGTGAAGGCTGTAAAGCAGGGTGGGGCAGAGGGTCACCGTCCACCTGCTAACAGCAGACCCATGGCCCCGTTGGGCAGTCATGAGCAGAGCCCGGACCAGCTTGGGCCCCTTTGTGGCTGCCCTCATCCCTACCTTACCCGTCTCTCCCCACAAAGATGAGTGACCATGTGTGTGTGTGACTCAAGTGACGTCCCCCTGCCCCTGAGAGATGGAGCAAGCATGGAGCCTCACGCATGGAGCTGCACAGTGGACGTCTACTGAGTGAGTAAGAGGAAGGCAGGCTGTGGGTACCTGCTGGGAGGCCCCTCCTGCCCCTGAGCCCTGTGGCTGGCTCTGGAGCCCTGTTCTTGGCTTCCACGCACGCCCAATGCAGGGAGCACCTTTGAACCTCTCTATCGCTCTGTAAGACACACAGCCACCTCGGGAAGGCCCTGGGACAGGAGGATGACATCGTGTGTCTGGTGTGCTGAGGAACAGCCACATTTAAAAGAAGGAGTGAAAATCACCCCAAATCAGCATTTTGAGAACATTTCCCATTAATCTGTCTTCTCCATCTATTTTGTTTCATTAATGCAGATGAAAAAACATTTCATTCTTTCACTGTAGCCTTCTTTCACTGAATAAATATGTTGTGGTCGATGCCTTGTGTCAGTTTGAGTTTAGAAATTTAACTAAGAGACTCAGCAGGGAGCCAGGATCCTTACTTTGTAAACATCCTCAGCCCGTGCAAGAGGAGGGCACAGTGGTGGTATGAGTGCTACACCCACCCTGGGTGTAGCCTGCTTACACTAAAGGGGAGGAAAAGAAGCTTGTGCTACCCATTTTTTTGCTCTGGCTGCTGCCTTGAACTATTGCCCCTGTGCCATGCCACCCTGCCTTGGAGCCAGCTGATTGTGGACCGAAACGTCCACAAACTGTGAGCTAAATAAACCTCCTTCCTTAATTTCAGGTGTCAGGTATTTTGTCTCAGCAACGAGAGAAAAGTTACTATGACAAAATAGTAGTTGTGTTCTCAAAGATGGAGACAAACAGGCCAAGCCACCATTTATAAGACTGGTTTGTCTTTAGCACTCAGCGACATAGACCAGTGGACCAGCTTTCAGGGGCTGCAGTGCTGAGGCCTCCTCAACCTCTCTCCTTGGTTTACGGACGATGTCTGCTCTCTGTGACCCCATGTGGTCCTCATCTCTTTTGATAATGATTCTAGTCAGATGGGATCAGGACCGTCAGCTTTCTGTCACTTGACAGAATACTGGAGGATGACAGCTTCAAGGAGGAAAGGTTTATCATGGCTCACGGTTTCAGAGGCTTTGGTCCGTGGTTGGCTGGCTCCATCACTGTAGGCCTGAGGCCTTCCATTGTGGTGGAAGAATGTGGAGGAAGAAAGCCATTCACCTCACAGTGGCCAGCAAGCAGAGGGCTGGAAGGAGAAGCTGGGCATGTGATGCCAGAGCAGGGCCCAGCGATGAACTCCCAACCAGCCCCCTACACCTATACTTTCCACCACTTCCCAATAATCCATCAGCTCCATTAGTCATCAGTGGATTAATCCACTTGTGGGGCTTGAGCCCTCAGGATCCAATCACCTCTGAACCCTGATTCATGGGGGTCAAGTCCTCCGTGGGGACCTGTCATACTTAAACTATAACAACAACCCACCCCAGCGGTCCCCTGCTAATGTAATCACTTCTTTAAGTCCAAATACAGTTGTACTTTGAGGTCCTGGGGGGGTCAGAACTTTAGCGTATGATTTTTGGGGACCCAACACAGCCCATGAAAGAACTTTGGAAGAGTGGGTAGAAAAAGATCAGGATTTCAGAGACTCCTGGGCTCCCTAGGTAAGGTCCCCCAAGAACAGACTCTGTCCTAGATGCCGCACTGTGACAGAAGAGAATAATGGCCCTGTACAGAGGCCCCTCTGCTAGTGTCAAGGATTCAAGGGGGCTCAGAGTGAAATGACCCCAGCTCTGCGGGGAGCCAAGATTCCCTGGCTTCACAACAAAGTTTCAGCAAAAGCTGGGTCACTCCAGCTGACCTGAGAGGGGCCTTCCAGTGCACACTTCCTGCCTGAGGAGCTGGGCAGTGTCCCAAGCAATGAGCCATCTGTCCCCTCTGCTGGGATCTGGAGATAGGGACAAAGTGGATGAGACCTTGTGAGGACATAAAAACCAAGATTCAACAGAACACACCAATTCATAAACACAGAGTTAGTAGAGTTTATTTCTGAGCAGCTCCCATAGCAATCAAGGGCGCTGCCCAACACGCAGGGAGGTGGCCCGCCGGCTGCAGGACAGTAAAGGATTTGCAGCTCTGTTTATCTGGAGTGCAAGCTATGGCCATCACCCATGCTCCAGCCATTCTTATTCTTACCTGCTGCTGACATTTCCGCTAGTGCTGGTAGGCATTTCAAGTGACTTCCTGATTTCTCTCACTTCCGGTGCTCCTGTCCTCTCAGTCTGTATAAGGTTCAACAGGGATGAGATAAGGAGGATGGTTTATGTTCTTCCATCTTGCTCACAAAGGCAAGTTCATGCAGCTCCCTGGAGTCACATCTTGAAATAGTGCATAGCGGTGGGGAAAAGCTGGGCCCGACTGCCCCTGTAAGGCCCCTACCTCGGGGTGGCCTTGGCTTTGCTGTGGGAGTTGATAAAACGTACACACTCTTCAAAGCAGCCCGGGTTTAGGGGAACTGACAGCCAGCCACACCCCATGCCCGGCCCGCCAAGGTCTCACTTGCAGGGTGAGCTCCAGGTGTTTCTCGCTGGGAGATTCTGACCCCGATGCTGGCTCCACATCAGTGTAACGTAATTGAGGCTCCAGCAATCAGCACGTCCCACCCTAGCTCTTGATTAGCTTGGGAAAAAGTACCTGAGTCTCATCCAAGACGACTGGAGGCCAATTTCTGCAGTAAGTCAATCGCAGGAGTTTTATGAGAATTCCTGAGGGGAGAACGCACCCTTCTATTGAGGCCCTGAGTTAGGGACTGAGATCTGAGAGTGGACGCCCATTAGGCCAGCGAAGCGGTGTACCTGGCTGAGAGTCGAGTCCACGGGGAGAGCCGAGCTCCAGGAAGGAGAAACTGTTCCACATGCTGCTGTCTGATAACCTGAATCCTCTCACGCCTGAAGCCACGTTCAGAGTTTTAGTTCCTGGAATCAATAAGCTTCTTTTCCCTTTTCAGTCATTGGATTTTAGTTCCTTTCATTTGTTGCCTAAAACACGTGCGTGTGTGCAGTTTTACTCAAATGGCAACAACCTGTTTGTGTTTGGGCTCCTCAGCTGAGATAGTCCTTACTGACTGTGGTAAGAAGTAGTCAAGGCTCTTCTGTCCTGGGTCCTTTGTGTCAAGTGCAGTTCTGGGGAAAGAGGGTATAAGCAGCTATCTCAAGGCTGTCAGAGTCCCAAGGGCTGGGGGGCTTAGAAGATTATTCTTCCTTCTCTCAGAGCTGGAGACCAGAAGGCTGAGGTGGAATTGTGGCAGGGCTGGCTCCCCCTGGAGGCTCTGAGGTAGACTAGGGCATGGCAAAGGGCAGGGCAATTGGGCGGATGAACTGTCAATCACAGAGACAGGTCAGATCTCGGCCAGGATGTGCGCAGGGAACAGTTTTGGAGTTCTGCCTGGCGTAGCCGGATCTGACGTCAGAGGGGAACATAAAAGATGGCGGCCATTGGCCTGCGGCCATGGTTTTCTTACACTTGCAGAGACTTATTATGCATGCAGGGCATATTTTTTCTTTAGAGAACTTCTTTTCACTTTTTTCTTCTTCTTTTGCCTGTAATAAAAAAGTTAGATTTTAAAATTCTTCAGTTGTTCTACCCGGTTCTTGGAGAGCAGGACAAGAGGCTGGCACCCTGCTGTCTGGTCACCGTTCTAGGGGAGAATCTGTTTCCAACTTGTTTGTGGCTCCTGGTGGCCCTGGCGCCCTTGCCCCACAGGTGCATCACTGTGTCCCTGCTTTCGTTGTCACACAGTACTCTTCTTCTTCGTGCCTGTGATATGACTTTTGAAAAGATACCAGTCAACCTAATCCACCACGACCTCAACTGGTTACAGCTGCAAAGACCTTGCCAGAGAAGGTCATTTAGTTGTGGGTTGGTTGCTGTTTTTAAGACAAATTGTCCTTGAACTCACAATCCTCCTGCCTCTGCCTTCTGAGTACTGGGATTATAGGCGTGCATCACTATGCTCAGGCAAGTAGAGTCATATTTACACTCCCGCCAATAGTGTCTGAGTTCCCCTCTCCACGCACTCACTGGTACCATGCATCTTCTGTCTTTTTGGTCTGAGTTCTTCTAAGGGGAGTGAGGCAGTACCTCATGGGATGTTGCTTTATCTGGAGGCCTCATAGGACTCTTCACAGAGATCCTGCATGGCCATCGCAGGGAGACCAGGTCGCCTGTGAGCCCTGCCTCTGCTTCTCCAGGATTTGCCTCTCGGTTGTCCCCTCATACTGACTGGACATTGACTCCTGGGTCTCTGATCATCTATTCTCCCTGGCGTGCACTGTCCGGCCTCTGTCAGAGAGTGGTATGGTGTCTTGAAGAAAGTGAACAGGTCTGGCAGGATGCAGGGAACAGGGGTTGAGGGGGCAAGGTGACCTCAGAATCCACTCCAGGGATCAGATGGGGAACAAGGAGGAGGTGGCTGGGGGAATGAGCTTTCACATCTGGGCCAGATTCCTGTGACCCTCTCTAGAGACCATTTCCACAGCCATCTCTAAACAGGGTCTGGCTAATGGCTACCATCTGTCCTCTGACTAGGTGATCTGCTATAAGGGAAGAAATTACACTGACTCTTCCAGTTAGATCCGGGACGCAATGCAGTGGCAGTGGTGGAGGTGGTGGCATGCAGGAGAGTGACTCCAACATACTGAGTGTTAAAGCTTTTGGAGCTTCCTGCAGCAGGAGAGCCAGGACCTTGCAGGGAAGGGATGGGAAGGACTGTCACCCCCAGAATGTGGCCTGTAAGGTGAGCAGCTCAGTGGACCACCTCAGATGCCCTCCTGGGTGCCCGTGGAAGGAGTCTCCCTTCCCTCCAACTCGGGCTCCTCCTGCAATGCCCGGTTCAGAATGGTGCCCATGGACTCCTTCAGCTTCCAGCGCCTCTGGCTGCCCACCAGGAAGTAGATGACCGGGTTGATGCTGCTGCTCACGGAGGAAAAGAAGCGTGACATGCAGAGCCACAGGAGCTTTACCTGTGGCTGCATATCCGTCCAGAACACGACAAACCAGTAGATGCCCAGGGGCAAGGAACAGACGAGGAACACAAAGACAGTGGTTAAGATGACCACGTACAGCCGCCGGGGCTGCCGCCGCCGCTGCGCAACACTCTTCCGCACCTGGACAAAGAGGATGGCACTCGATATGGCCATCACGGGCATGAAGACCCCCAGGATGAGGGTGCTGATGGTCATCTCCACCTTGAAACAGTGTTGCTCATTGAAATTCGATAATCTGGTACAGAAGTAGAAAGCCAGCATGTTCGTGGTCAAGGACAGGGCCCAGAGCAGGGCAATCACTATGGTCGACAGGTGCTGGGGCTGGCGGCACTTATACCAGATGGGGTAGAGGACCGAGAGGCAGCGCTGGGTGCTGATGGCTGTGAGCAGGCTTAGGCCTGCCGTGTAGCCGAAGTACTTCACCCTCATCATCACCTCGTAGGCTATGATGTGGGAAGCGAAGGCTGGGGCGGCGACGCCATCGATGATAACCAATTCAGGCTGGGGCTGGGCCTCCAGGGTCAGCACAGAGGCCATGCTGAGGAGGAAGAGGAGGTCGGCCACCGCCAGGTTGAGTATGTAGATGGAGAAGGGGGTGCGCCCCAAGCGGCAGCTCAGCAGCCAGATCACCACGCTGTTGCCCGCTGCCCCACATACACAGGTGACCATGGTCAGGAAGATCATAGTAATGTAGGCCCAGGTCATCACGTCCAACCTGGAGCTGCTGGGGGAAGGTGCTGAGGTCATCCCTGGGAAGGAAAACGGACCAATGTGAGATTCCATGTTGCTTGGACTCCAGGGGACTTTCTGTGGCCTCCCAAGTTTCTAGCTTTGGGGTTGTTATGCCAATCCTCTGGCTTTGGCTATGATCCTCTCTCTGGGACTGTCACTCACCCTGTTTCTGCCACCAGGTCTCCCCCTGTGGACACCAGCTTGCGGCTGATGTCCCTTCTCAGGCTGAGGTCTCTTCTATTCTAAGCGTCTTTTCCAAATTATGGAGAAGTATCAAATGCTTTTTCTACATCTCTTGAGATTATCATTTTTCTCTCCTGTCATCTTCGAATCATATGAAATGACTTTCTAAAAATTAGACCTCAAGGGTAAATAGATAATTAATTACATCCCTCAATTTGAGGCACACAGTGACCATGAATCCATATAAAAATCCCTCACATATATCTCCCCTCACCATCTCCAGCCTAGCTTCTGTGTCCTCCCCAACTTGTTTCTGATCTGATCTAGTTAACACTGGTCCTGGGACATTGATGCATCATGCAGTGGGGCTGCTGCTCAGAGTCTGGGTCATTCTTAGGAAGAAAAATGGACCAATGTGAAATTCTGTGTTGCATGGACCAGCAAGAACTTTCATCATCTTTTCAAAAGTAGACAGGCTGTCCATCAGCATTTCAAATCACGTAAACATTGTGATTTAGAAGTCACGCTGTTTTGATCTCATTCTACAGTATGTGCTTAGGCTAGATTCTGCTGGCTGTAAGGAAAGGTAGTTTGCTATGACATTTCATGATGTCCACTGACCCCATTTTACTTGTCTATTTCTTCACCATAGACATTTTACTTGTCTATTTCTTCCAGCCACGTTAGATTTCCCAATGCTTTTATCCTAAACACACGACAGTGAATATCCTCCTGCAGGTCCCTTTTGCACCAGACTCAGGATTTTTCTGGTATATGTTCCAGAAGTGGGGTTGCCAGGCCACAGACTAAACACTACTGGGTTAATTTTCTGAATAGCAGCTCCAGATTTCACTTGCACGCTAGGGCAGGGAGATTTCTCGCATCCACATTCCCTCACATACACGAAGCTTCATGCATTTTCCTCATTTTTGTGAACTGAATATTTGCAAAGTGACCCCTGGAGTTCCAGCGTGCATTGCTCTGGCTCTTGACGCTCAGTTCAGACATCTGGGATGGCCACTTGGGCCTCCCCTACTTTGAACTGCCTGGCCACATCTGCTATTCATTTGTTTTTCAACTGAGTTTCCCTTCTCCTCTTTCCTTATTTGCAGTCACTGTTTGTATTTCTAGGTGGTGATCCTTCCTGGGTTGAGACATTGCAGGTTTTTGTCTCTGAGAATTTTCTTTCATGACAGTTTTCTCAATGGTGAACTCGGGGGGCGGGGGCAGACGCCCTCCATTCTGGTAGAACCACTCTCATATAAATTTTTAAATCTTAAATGGTGAGCCTTTTGGATCTTGTTATTTCCTATCCCTGGGTGAGAAAAATATTGCTTATATTTTCCTCTTAATTTTATAGTTTCCCCCCTTTGATTTTGGTCCTGGATCCAACTGGAATCTATTTTTTATGAGGGAAGAAGTAAGGAGACAGCTTTTTTTTCCCTCCTTCGTGTGGGCCAGATTTCCTAACACCACCCCCCACCTAGTCTGTCCTTCCCCTGTTGATTTGTGTAGTGCCCACTTATACATAGGCTACTTTTAAAAAAATTTTTTATTTAAAGAGAAAACACAAAAAAGAAAACAACCAAACAAAACAGAAAAAGGGTAGCAACAATACATAATTTCAAAGACAAAAAATAAAAGAACAACAAGAACAACAACAACAAAAAACCAAAAACATTAAGAAATAGCCACTTGATAAGTTACCTACTGTCATCCTTGGAAATAGTTGTTCAAGTTACAAAATTAAAGCATACAAAGTAGACATTCAAACAGTGAGACTGTTAACAGTTCTGCTCAACAATCTAACAAAAACAGCAATATAATCATCTATCTTACACACTCAAACATACATGCAGTTATATCCTTTAGAGCACTTCCTTTTCCCCTCTTTTTTTTCTTTTTATATATATTTTTTAAAATTTTATTTTAAAGGGGGTAAAATTAAACACAACAAAACAGAACAGAACGGGACATAAGAAAGCATAAATTTCAAAGCTAGACAACCAGAGATCTTCAGTATCTGTCATATTGTCTCTCATTTTCTTACAAATGGTTGTCCATATCTTTGCATACGGGGAGCTCATACTAAATAACATAGCCAATCTTTTCACAGGATGTGTAGTTCACTGGCTCCTACTTGCTAAGAGGGTGGGGCATGGGACGGGAGACAGGACAACATGAGATGTCTGATTTTCAGCCTGCGTGCCAGCAGGCTCACAGCTGAGCCCCCAAGAGAGGGGAGGAGTTCCTTGTTCTCCCAGCACCCCAAGTCAACCGCACTGTGCAGGTCCTGACGTGCCAGGGTCTCTCTCCTTCGGGCTGCCGAAAGGCTGCCACACTCACAGCTGCCCCCAGAGAGGTGAGGAGCTCCTTGTTCTCCCAGCACCCCAAGTCAACCGCATGGTGCAGGTCCTGAGGCGCCAGGGTCTCTCCCCTGCAGGCTCCCTAAAGTCTGCCATACTCACCTGCTATTTCTTTCTGATGAATTGACCATTCCATTTCCAAAGTTCTGAAATGGCCAACAGACCACAGAAAGAATTCTCTTTAGGCTCCTGTTTGAGGAGCTACAGCGATCTGCTGGCCTTGTTTCAGGGCCACTCCATGGGCTACTTTTGAGCTTGTTCTTTTTCAGTGGTTTATCTGTTCCTATAGCATTAACATAGCATTGTCTAATACATAGGGTTTTGTGCTGTACCATTTATGGTATATAATGAACCACCCCTTTTAAAATCGAAGTAGCCATTTGTGAATCCTTACACATTTTAGAGTAATGTTTTGGAATTCCTTCAAGGAAAAAAGCCCCTAAGTTTTCATAGAACGTGTAGATTGCAGTAATGCAGACCTGTAGCCTTCATAATGTGAAGCCGTGGTGTCCATGCCATGAAATGTCTCTCCAGTCTCAGGTCCTTTCTCACATCCTTCAATATAATTAATAAGAGCTTTGGAATTTTCCTTACAAAAGTTCTACTATATTCTGTATTGTGTTAATGTTGCAATACTGCTAGAGTCACTTTGCTGACATTGTAAATGGTATTTTATTACATTGAAAAGGAGTTTCTTTATAGTTTTTAATGTGACTTCTGATGCAGAAAATTGGATTTTTGTTTTCTTTTTCATTTTGAGACAAGGTCTCACTATGTAGTGCACGCTGTCCTTAAACTCACTGTGCAGCCTAGGCTGGCTTCAAGTTTGCAGTGATTCTCCTGCCTCAGCCTCCTGGCTCAAGAATTGTTGAGCCAATTCACAGGGTCTCGCTATGCAGTTCAGGTTGGCCTTCAGCTCACTTTGTAGCCCAGGCCGGTTTTGAACTTGCAACAGTCCTCCTGCCTCAGCTTCTTGAGTGCTAGGATTCCAGGCGTGCGCCACCATGCCCTCCCTGTAGTTTTGATTAGCGTTTTCCTAATGACTAATGATGCTAGTGACTAGCCCTTGGTACATCTTTGGAGAAATGTCTGTTCAAAGTTTTATTTCCCACTTTTAAATTGGGTTGTTGTTTTATCATTGAATTGGAGTTCTTTATAAACTGTACACTAAACTCTTAGGAGATATGATGCAGATATTTTTTCCTATTTAATAGGTAGCTATTTCGCTTTCTTAGTACCTCTCAAGAGATGAAAGATCTCAATTTTGATGAAATCCAGTTTTTCCATTTTTATGTTGTCAGTGTCATATCTAAGACTTTATTGCCAAATTCAGGTTGCAAAGATTGGTCTCTGTGTTTTCTTCTACGAATTTTGAGGGGTTTTTTTTGTTTTTTTAGACAAAGTTTTACTTTGTAGTTCAGGCTGGCCTTGAACTCACAATAATCCTCCTGCTTCGGCCTCCTGAGTGCTGGGATTACAGGCATGTGGTACCATACTCGGCTCACTTTGAGGTAATTTTTGTGTATGTGTGTTATTTTTATTATTGAAGACTATTTTTTCTGAATAAAGAATTCTATGTTTGGGCCGGTGATGTAGCTCAGTGGCACAAGTGCCTGCCTGGCAAGGGCAAGGTCCTGAGTTTGATTTCCTGGTATACAAAAAAATTCTATGTTGACAAACTTTTTTCTCTGTGTCTCTGTCTCTCTCTCTCCTCCAGAACCACTCTAAACCACTCAGTGTACTAATCCAGTGTACTAATCACACCCTTAATCCTGCATCAAACACTCATGACCTACTCCCCTCCCACAACCCTACTTATCAGCACAAGAGGCTTTGTGGGGGGACGTCCAGGTATAAAGTGTAACACAGGATTTTGTGAGGTTTTTCACTGTTGAATGTCTGCTTTTAAAAAAAATCTCCCTTAAGACTGGTGGGCTTTTAGTGGGCATTTGATATACTGGCAGATAAGCACATTCTTTTAGCCTTCATGACCCTGAGTTTGGCAATGGATTCTTAGATAAGACACCACGACAAAAGAGGAAAACAGGTAAGTTGGATTTGGTAAATAAATTTAAAGAGGATCTGAAGCTAATTGGGTAACTGCTGAGAGGCCTCTGTAGATCGCCCAGGAGACCGCTGTGCTCTGGCGTCTTCTGAACCCGACTCAGCTCCGTGTGAGCCCAGCTCACAGCTAATCGGTAGCTGGTTTTGCCCAGTTTTTTCCTGATGATTCACCCTGTGGACAGCTTCGTCTTTAGCCGCAGGTGCGAAGAGCGCCCCACGCAGAATTTTGGAGTCCATTCTCAGAGGAGCTCCCCACCTCCCGTCCGGTTCTCCACCTCCCAAATTCCAGCCGCCTCCATCTCCCCCGGGGAGGGGGACGCCTGCATCTTCAGCTCGCTTCGCTTGGCTTCCCCTGCTTCCCATGGTACGGTCCAGAAGGCTTCTCCGGGCTGCAAGCCAGGGTGACCACAGGACGCGCCCCTGACAGCTCTCTCCTCTGCGGTCCCAGCGCGGGCTGCCTCTTGGCCAATTTTTTTTTTTTTT
>PVJX010023373.1:0-29356 GCA_004027295.1 Dolichotis patagonum | reverse complement strand
GGCTCTGATCTCTCTGGCCTTGGGAGGTATTTGAATCAGGTCAGAGTTCAGTTTCCTGCAGAAACTGGTGAGTGAGCTACTCCTGTAGGCGACTGCAGATTAACTGGGACACTGCAGTGACAGCTGGTGTTGGAATCCTTTGTGGCAATGCCCAGACATTCCGTTACCCTGAGAGTAGGTGAGAGGGGTGCACTGAGGTACTTCTTGCCTGCAGCTAGCACTGTTCTTAGTTTTGTGTTTTGAGGTCATTCTAGTGGGCCTCATTCATTTTTTGGCCAAACAGCTTTTCCTTCCTTTCACTGGTTTATGGCTAACATCATGCAGCCCTGGATTCTGCCGTATAGTTTATAAAGAGGTAGGATTTTCTAGTTCATTTTGCCCCTACCACCCCACTCCCCTCCTTATTCAGAACTTCAGCTTATTTCCTCTTAAAAATTTCAGTGGGAGTTTGATAGGGATATCACAAGACATGGCCTGAATTACTAATTTAACTTGGACTGTAGTAATTGGCGATATTATGCATGGCAATGACACTGGTCTTCTGAACTGCAGAGAAAAGTCTTTATGTTAGTTAGCTTTCTGTGCCAGTGAAGCTGTACCTGAGGAAAGCAGCTTAGGAGGAAGAAAGGTTTATCTGGGCTCTTGGTTTTAGAGGTTTAAGTCCATTGTCTTTTGACCATTACTTTTGGAGTTTAGTGGTATAGTACATCATGTACATTTATAAAGGAGACCTGTTAACCTCACAATGGCTGGAAATGGGGGGAGCACAGAGACAGGCAGACAGGCAGAGACAGACAGACAGACACAGAGACAGAGAGAGAGAGAAAGAGAGACAGACAGAAAGAAAACGGGGCTAGGGTTCCAGTATTTCCTTTATAGTCATGTTCCCTCAGACCTATCTTCCTCAACGAGGCTCTACTTATTAAAGTTTCCTATACCTCCTGGTAATCCTGCAGGCTGACAACCAAGCCTTTAACATTTGGACATTTCATGTCCAAAATATAGTAGTCTTAAAAATTATTATGGTCTGGCAACTGAGACTCAAGTGGCTTAGAATGCCCTTCTTTTAGCACAGTTTGGTGATTCCCACCTGTAATCCCAGTACCCTGGGAGGCTGAGTCAGGAGGGTCACAAGTTCAAGCCTAGCCTGGACAATTTTTTGAAACTCTGCCTCATAATTTAAAAAAAACTAAAAATAGAGGGAGGTCTAGAGATGCAGCTCAGTGTGAAGGCCCTGGCTTTGATCTTCATTACCAAATAAAAGGAAAGAAGGAGAGTAGCAGGAGAGAGAAAAGGAAAAGAAAAGAGAATGACCTATCGGTCACCATCTTGAGTTTCTGAAAAAGTTGATTAGTAGTAATGTAAAGCATAGCAAAGGGAAAGTTGTAAAAATGCTTTCTTTTTGAAGTTAGAAACTGAACGAGGGAATACTCAGTTGTTATTGTGCACCCTAATCTAGACTTTTGTCTTCGCATAATGTTTCTAAATTTATGACAAATGTGTTTCAGTAAGGCTGTGAAACATGGAAATGATTATTTTGAGAGTTGAAAGTTAAGCTTTTAGAGAGGACTCTTCTTGAAACATGATCCGTGACCTTCTTGCAAAGGAATTCTAAGCAGGTAGAGGGTTAGATCTTACTCCAAACCTATTGAATTAAAATATTATCCTCTGAATGGAATTCTCTGTGAGTCCACCTGGTAAATGGTGTTGTTACTGCACCCCCTAAGATTCTGCCCATGCTCAAAGTTGAGAACCACAGCTCTGGTCATGTGTTCCTATGTTGGGTTGCTAGTCTCTGCAAATTTTTGTTTTTCTGTTGTTTCGCCTAAATTGCCCTGTGATGTAAATGGCGAAACCTCCAGCCTCATAGCTCATTTCTGCCCACTTTGCTTTAAACTTCAGGCTAAGAATTCTTAAGTTTCATGAGTTACTTTTCATCCTTGCATTTCTGATTCTAAATTTCTATCCTCCCTCCCCCCACAGAGCTGAGAAGACAGAAGTCCTCAGTGAAGATCTCCTGCAGGTAACAACATGAAGTCTTCTTAAAATGACTTGTTAAAAGATATGAAGTGAAGAAACCTGTAGAGCTATGGATGTAGCTTAGTGATAGAAGATTCATTTGCATTTACAAGGTCCTGGGTTGCATCCACAGTACCCTCCCCCCCAAAAAAACAACCTTGAGAATTGGAGAGAGAGAGAGTTTTGTATGTGTTTGTACTGGAGTGGAATCCGATTAACTAGCATGTTGAGTAGGAAAGAGGAGCAGTGGTGTGGTGTGGTATCAGAAAGGGGATCTGAAACCCTAGTGTCATGTTATGAAGTCCAGATGGGACTGGCCCTGCTTTCAAGAGCCAGGTGTTGGGTGGGGAGGGACCTGGTCAGTGCACTGGCACCATGGCTTGTCACGAGTCGTGGGTAGGCTGAGACTGACCACTGCTGTGATGGTTCCCTTGATAGGTCAGGCCTTGCCAGCTGATGCTACATCCTGGGGCAGTGATTTCCTAGTCCCTTGCATACTGCAGCTGCCCCTGCTATGGACTGGCTCATCCTGAAGGCTTAAGCCAGTGATGGCGAACCTTTTAGAGCTTCCAGTGACACAAACAGCCCGCTGTAGTATGCATGCCATAGGTTCACTACACTGACTTAGGCTTTCTGTGACGGTAGCCAGATCTGACCCGAGGGTACCTCAGATTGCCAGTCTTGATTTCTTCCCTCCCTTTCCTGCCAGGGCATTCTTGCCAGTGGCCAGGGCCACTTCATTCTACCTGTCCATAGGTTTTCCTAACTTTGGGGCTGAGAGATTTTCCTAGAAGATACTGGGTCTTTACCCCACCTGCAGCAGAATTCTTAGGGGACAGCAAACCTCCTTACGAGTCTCCTTGGTTTCATTTTGATAACTTACTATAGGTCTGCTCGGACGAAGCCTTAAGGACCAAAGGTCTATTCCTAGGTGACTGTCTGTCCCTTTCTACATCAAAAAGTTATAATTTAGTAAAGCTCTGCTTCTGCCATATCATATCAAAATATCCTTCTGAATTATGACAGTCATCTGTAGATAGATTTTTTTTCCCTCACTGTTTATGGGAGCTTGGTTCTAGGATTCCCATTCCCACCCCACAGATACCAAAATTTGTAGATACTTATCTGTTATATACAATGGACTGGTGTTTGAATATAACATAGCACATCCTTCTGTATAGTACTAAATCATCTTTAGGTTACTTACAATACTTGCTACAAGGTAAATGTTCTGTTGTATTGTTTAAGAAATAATGATAAGGAAAAAGTCTGCATATGTTAAGTACAGATGCACTTTTATTCCTTGAATGTTTTTGATCCATGGTTGGCTAAGCCTGTCGATATGAAACCCATAGCTATGGAGGACCAATTGATTTTGTTTGTTTGTTTTTTAGTATTGGCGATTGAACCCAAGGTCTTACACATGCTAAGCCAGCTACCACTGAGCTACACTCACAGTCCTATTTATTTATTTATTTGGTGCTGCAAACTGAACCCAGGGCCTTCACAGTGAGTCTACATCCCCACCTGTTTTTATGTTTTATTTTTAGACAGGGTCTCATTAACTTACCTAGGCTAGACTCGAACCTGTGATCCTCTTGCCTCAGCAACCCCCCCCATGCTAGAATTACAAGCACATGCTGTCATGCCCAGTTATATCTCAGTTGCTAAGAATATTTCTTATTTTTATGTTTATTTTTTAAGATTTATATTTTGAGAACTTGGGGTTTTTTTTAAAATTAAATAATAGCATGGGCTTTTTGTTTGTTTGCTTGGTTTGACTTTTTGAGACAGGTCTTGTTCCACATCCCACATCAGTAATATACATTATCCCATTAATCACTGAAGCCCTTAGTTGACACCAGAGGACCTTGAAGGCAATTGGAGGATGGCAGAGTCCTCATGACACAGGAGGCAACTGTCCATGAGTCTGTTGGAGTCTGAAACTCCCGATTATCTAACAAAGATTCTTCTTCCATGTCTGCCATAACTGGTAGATACATGGTCCACTCTCATTTGTGCTGTTCTAACGACACAGAGCGTCATGGTTAAAGGTGCTAATTGTGGTGCCCAGTTCACTGAATTTGAATCCCACATCTACTCATGATCAGCTTTGTGGTCTTGGGAATTTACTTAACTTCTCTGTGCCTCAGTTTCTTGCCCTCTTTGGTGAGGGTACAGTATTAGTATGAATGTTAAGACTAGTGAGTGAAACCTGGAAAGTATTCATAATGCAGTAGAGATTGGTAGTCTTCCTGCCACCACTGCAAGAGATGTGTGCTGCTGGTGTGTTTTTGAGGTGAAATTTCTCTTGATTTGCTCTTTGTTCTGCCTCTTTCTTAGCTCTCCGTTAGGACCACCTTCTAATTTGGTTGTGTGGATTTGCCCCAGAGGCCATGAATGCGAGGGTGGCAACTAAAATTTACTTAGTTTTTCTGATACTCAGTAGATTTGTATCCTATTTATTCACAAATCCTATGATGGACAGGGAGCCACGCACTTGGGTAGATCAGTAAATACTAGTGTTGTATCGGGTCATGAACTTTAACTCCTTCCATGATTCTGGTCACAAACCAAATTGGATGAGAACCGAATCAAATTCAATAGTTAGGTTCAGTGTTGACCTTATGGGAAAATTTGATTTGGTTCTTGTCCAATTCGGTTTCTGGCCAGAATTGTGGAAAGAATTAAACTCATGAACTGAGGCACCACTGTAAAACAACAGGACTCCTGGCCTTGTAGAGTTTACCTTTCAGTGGAAATTGAAATCAGAATTAAGGGGTTTCATTTTGTTGTGTTTGTTTTGTTCTTGTGGCAAATGAATATGTATTGGTTTTCTGATGCTTTCAAATCTGGCCACTGTAAGATTTAGGGAAGGTAATGCGGCATCTACTTTAGATTATAAACTTGCTGGCCAGATCAGAGTCCTGGAGACGGGTTGGTTTGAAGAAAAGCTGCTGTCGTGGGGCTCAAAAGAGTAAAAAAAAATCTCATGGGATAAAATATTTGGGGGTCAAAATGTATTCTGCTTTGAATTTGTTGACTTTTCTTTAAAATAGAAAGCATCCCTAAGGGCTTGCTCTCAATCTTCATGAGTCATCAGAATACACATTTTTGGCATTCCTTCCTGTAACAAGCAGCTCTTTTTTGCCATAAACAGCCATATCCTAGCAGTAGTATTTTGGGAAACTACTCACGATGTGTGTATCCCTAAGCTCGTGTTTCTCTGCTCTAGCTATCCATTCTTTGGATGTATATTAAAAAATGAGAACAAAAACCCATGCAAACCTAATAAACTATAATTTTGAAAACATTGATCTTGAGTTGAAATTGTGGCACACTGATTTTGATTCTTTTCTCTGATGCATTGCTTGTCCACTCCACTGCCGTGTGATGGGGAGAGTTTCCAGGTGTCTGTCTGACTTTTTCCATTTGGCAGTACATCTGGGCCTGGACCATTCATCTGTGGTTCTGCTTTTTTTTTTTTTTTTTTTTTGTGCCAGGTATCGAACTCATGACCTCATGTTTGCTAAGCAGGCACTTACACCACTGAGCTAAACCCTGGCCCGGTTCTGCTTTTTTGGGCCCAGGGCTTTGGTGCTGTATCAGGTAAACTGATCACTACAACTCAGTCTGATAGTAAAGTTTAGTTGAGATTGTCCCTTACCCTTCACATAGATTCAGCTTTCAAGGGAACTAGAACTAAACCCTTCAACATAAAGGAAGGCAGAGATTCTCATTTAGGGATAATTTTGTCTTCTTGGAGATCTGGACAATGCCCAAAGTCATTTTTGGTTGTCCCAATTTGGATAGTGGGGTGCTCTTGATATCTAATGGGTAGGGGCCAGATATGCTGCTAAACATACCACAGTGCACAGGACACTCCTACCCAGATTGTCCAATCCAGAATGTCAGTAATGAGAATCCCTGCAGTAGGTGAATGGGAAACATTTACTTCTAAATCTAAGAGCTAAAAAGTTGAACAGTGAAAAAATGTTCACACCTGCATTGATAACACCACATATAGAAGATCCAAGTTTGTTCGTCAGCCCTACAAATTGCTGTGTTGTCTCGGCCTTGACAGATTGAGCGGCGCTTGGATGCGGTGCGGTCAATGTGCCACCATTCCCATAAGCGTCTGATTGCGTGCTTCCAGGGCCAACATGGCACTGATGCTGAGAGGAGACACGTGAGTATCTGTTGTGACCCAGAGCCCCCTTCCCGTGTCTTTCTGAGACGATTCACCTTCTTTATTGGGTGGTTTTTCCCAAGCAACATTAACAAGTTGGATTTTGGATTGGTACTTTTTATCCCTGCTCATGCTTATAGCAGTTCCTGAACACAACATTTTTTTCTGCTTGAGACATTGCTGGGCTGAAAGCCCTGCTCACCTGAATCTTCTCCAGGTGCCTTAAAGACCTGGTGAACAAAATTGTCATTGATGAGAATGAGCATGTCAGTTAGGAATCCTTTGGCAAAAATCTAGAAGCCTATTCTAAATTGACTTAGGAAGGAGAAGTAATTTATTGAGTTGGCTAGCAGGAAGTCTGGAGATTGGGACGGACCCAAAGTAAAGCTCGGTCTCAGTTTTATTCCTTTTCTCCCCTGTGCCTTTGACAGTATCTGCTTTGTCCATAGGCAGGCACTTATGCCTGGTTGCAGTTTGGCCACCATCAGTGTCCATGGACTTCATGCTTCCTATGCCTGTCCAACAGAGTAGAGCCTCTCTTCTGATATTTTTCTAGGAGCTAGAATTCCCTTTCCGTGGCATCAATCTATATCAAGACACAGACCTCATTCAGCAACATTTTCATTCCATCTTTATTGCCATGGGCAGGGGGTGAGGTGATAGGATGCACTGATAGGCTTAAACAGGTTGGGCCCAGCCCTCGAGCATGGGTTGTGTCTCCAGCTACAGGCTTTCTTGAGGCAGGGGTGTGCTCCTAAGAAAAGTCAGGATGCTGTTCTGGAGAGAAAGGATGGCCTCTGGAAGGCCATCCAAGTCTGTTGCTGTTGTATAATTGTACCCAGGGACCACCATTAGAACACTGCTCACTAGACAGTTCCATCTTTGCTTTTGCAAGTTCCTAACTTACGAATGTGTACTCTTCAGATCCATCACATTAAAGTGACAATTTCAGTGCCCACTGGGAAGCTAGGGTTTGCTGTGTTTTACTTGTTACCAAAGGTCTGAAAAGGCAAAAGTAGCATGTAGGTATCTATTTTATCCTTTTGTATTGCCTACAGATATTTATAGGGCACCTTGACTATAGAGTTATTCCTTCTTGCACAATATTTAGAATTCTACAGTTGTGTACATACAGAGTGACATTTGCATGTGCCTGCGGTTCCAGGAATGCTTGCTGCTGACTCAACCCCTAAGCACTAGGCCCAATCCACTGATTCTGCCCCCACCATTCTTTCTCACTGTCTTGCCTTGGCTTCTGTTCTGCTTACTTTTTTTGGAGGATGTATAGAATCCAGCGGCTCATGCCTGCTAGGTGAGTGCTGTACCACTGAGCTACATCCTCAGCCCTTGTGCTTACCCTCTCAGTGTTGACTCGTAAGTTTCTGTGCTTCTCCATATTCTCCAAGCCACCTCCACTCTTCTCTTCTGGCTTCTAACTAATATGTGTATACCAGTGACTTCGAAACCATCTTTTGTCACACAAAAGGATTCCTATCTTAGAAGTCCATCTTAGCATATACAAATAGTTCTTCTGTTTGTGTTGACACCCTTGAATTTTGTCACCCCTCTATGCAAACATGAAACTATGGGGTTATCTCATATCCTCTTTATTTTACTCTCCACCCTCCCGCAGCTGCCTGACTAGCAAGTCCTGTGATCCTCTCTGTGAATATCTTTTAAACTTGTCATCTCTACTGTGTCTGCCACACTTGCCTTGACGCAAGACTGGATTACCTCATACATGGACTTTTGTAGTTACCGCCTGAGTTTTAGTTCCTGCCTCCAATATCCCTCCTTTCCCATTCGTCTTCAGACTAACTACCAGAGTCAGTTGCCTGAAATACCAGTCAGTCCCATCATCCTGCTGTCTAAAAAACAAAACAGACAACACCCTCAAGCAATATTTAAAACAACCCTCTTTAGTGGCTTTTAACAGGGACCAGAATTGCATCCTGTGGATATTTGGAAATGTATAGAGAGAGTCTGGATTGCCCTTAGGACTGGAGACACTGCTGGCATTTGAGTGCTGGGAAACCAAGATGTTAATGTTCTATAGCACTTGTTGAAGTAATTCCACACAAGTGAATGCCCCAAAGTAGCCTGGTGTACTTCCTTTGAGGGTCACTGGCTGCTTCCCATTGCCTGGGGTGAAGGCCCAGCCTTTTTGTATTACTTTACCTTTGTAATCTGATCCATTTTTGCCCTAGCTTTTTAGTGCTTGTACGCTGTTATTCCCACCGTAGACTGGGCACCCTTATAACCAGGGCCGATGCCTGTCACTGTCCTTCACACAGGTATGTCCTGTTGACTGGCTGACTACTGCCTTGCGGTGCTATCTAGCTGTCACGTATATTCACTAAAAACACATTAACAATTTGTTAAGCACCTATATGGTGTATGAGTGCTGGAGATACAAAATGAACAAAATGTAAGGGTTTGTGGTGGTGAAGGAGACATGAGCAAGTGAGTAGTAAAATAATGGTAAATAAAACATGCACAGGATGCTGTGAAGAGCCAAAACAATTCCAAGGGGGGGGGTAGAGGAGGCTTCCTGGAGGAGGTGATGACTAAGCTGTAAAGGAGAGATATCAGCGGCTGTATTAGGGATATTTCATGTAGCAGGAGCAAAGGTGCTTTGTCTTTGTTTCTGAAATCTAATGCGTGCTTTTTCCTTTTCCAACATCAATCCAGAGTCCAAAGGCAGGGCTCTGTGGAGAGGGAAAAGAGTTGCCATGACAATGCTAGAAGAAAATGGGTAACCAACCATGAGAGAGCGTGTGATAAGGGGAAAGTCACAGCAGTCTCCAGGGCTCTAGAATTCATGACAGGAGCTCCCAGAAGCTTCTGCTTATGGGAAGGGCAGGAACTGGAGGGAAGAGAAATGGAGCTGGTGACCTTCTCGGCTTGGACCTCTACTGACATGGCAGAGCTTATGTTGTGGGCCCTGTGGGATCCAGGATTACTTCTTTTTAGTGTAGTTGATAGGGATGTTACAGTAAGACATTTTAAGTTCATCCCTCAAAAAAGAAAAACTGTTCACCTTTGGGTAACCTGCAGCCCTCTTATGGAATTCATTGTTGGTAGACAGCATCTCCATAAGTGAGCTTGTATGTTTAGCAGAATCTCCTTAATTATGTCACCAGAAGGATTGTGGCTTTGAGGTCAGGACATGGAAACCACAAAACTATTTGCATCTGAAATCCTGATTGACACTTGTCAAAATAGACTGTGACGCCCCACTCCTGATTCATGGACTTCCAGAGCTGCTCAAAATATATTTCTCTTGATAACTGCGCTTGTCTTATATATAACTTCCTTTTGAAAGTCAGTATGCAATGGTACCTTGATTTATGAATTTAATTCTTTCTGTGGTTTTGATCACAGAATTCATTCTACGATTCTGGTTGCAACCAAATTGTAAACATTTACGTACTATGCTTGCAGTTCAGTTGTAACCAGAACTGTGGAAGGAAATAAATGTGTGAACTGAGGTGCCACTGTATCTGAAACATGGGAATTATCTTCTGTTCTCATGTCTTCCTGTCTAAAAGTGCGGCAGCCAGAAGTGGCCTCTGTAGGCGACAAGGATCGTGTTATTTTATGTGAAAATACCTCTAAAGGAGGGCAGATGGGTTATTTTTAAATTTTAGTTTGAGTTGGTTTTGTAATTATATAGTCAAAATATAGAAGATAAAACGAAGTTTTCCCCGGCCCTGTTCCTAGGCACTCAGCATCCTCATCTGGGACACCAGTATTAGCAGCTTTTAGGACACCCTTCCAGGGCAATTGTGTCTGGTACAAACTAGTCCAGGCCTAGATGTATGTAGGGGAGCTCTTTGGAGTGACACACCAGGGTGGACTGTGTATTTGACATGAATGCTCTTTCTACTGGGAAGGCCGCATTACAGGTAGAGCTGCCAAACTGAAAGCATGTTTTGTTAGCAGATGGTGTTACAACCAACCTAGTTGTTGCTCTTTTAGACTGCCTCTACTCATATTCTGAAATATCAGCCAGTATGACAAGATACCAAATTGGGGCTCAGGCTATCAGGACTGAGGTCCTGCTCTCCTGCCCCTCTCTGGAGTACCTGGTCACTTCATTCCAGTTTGAGTTATTTGACTATAAAGGTCAAGCAATCTTATAGTCATTGCTGGCTAAAAAATAGATCTCAGACAGGAAAATGATTTTGTTTATACTTAAAAATACTGGAAAAACTTTTTTGGATATTTTTAGGTATTTAAAGCTAAATTTTGTGATTATAGCCAAGTGAAGATCCAGTTGAAGAATGTTCTAGTAACTGGATATGGTGCTTCATGCCTGTAATCTCAGTACTCAAGAGGCTGTGGCAGGGGAATTGCCATGAGTTCAAGATCCCCCTGAGCTACATAATGAGTTCAAGTCCATGAGTTCAGCCTGGACTACATAGTAAGGGCCTATCTACAGTTTAAAAAAAAAAATAAAAAAGAACGTCTTTGCAAAAGCATTTTTGAAATTGAATACTTTACTGCGTTTGTCTTTGATAACCATTTAAAGCGCAAAGTCTGTGCCTGGAACACAGTACAAGTTGAGCATCCCCAATCTCAAAACCTGCAGTCATGAATGCTCAGTAATTGAACATTTTCTGAGTGCTAACATGATGACTCAAAAGCATTCAGGTTTGGAGCATTTAGATTTCAGTTTTAAGGTATCTTCAGCCAGTGAAGTCTGTGCAGATATCCCAAAGTCCAAAAAAGCTCCAAACTCTGAAACACTTCTGGTCACGGACACTTCAGATGACCCATAAACCATATGTGCTTGATTAATTAGTAACAGTAACAGCAGGAACAACAGCAATAGCAGCTCATGTTTCCCAGGTACGTACTGTGTGCTGAGTACTTGATATTGAATGTCTCATTTAGTCAACAGCCCCAATTAAGACATTGAGGTGAAATCACCCAACTAATTCTTGTGAGATTAAAAATGGAACCAGAATTGCTCTCTCTTTTCCGTGCAGTTTGCTTGAAGGGAGGAGATCAATGAATGATGATGATAAGATCATGGAGAAAGGGTCCAAACAATAATAAAAAGAAAAAAAGCAAAATCAATGTCTTTTCCCTTCCAGAAAAAACTCCCCCTGACAGCACTTGCTCAGAATATGCAAGAAGCCTCAACTCAGCTGGAAGAATCTCTCCTGGGGTAAGTTAGCCCCTGGCAGAGGGTGATAAAGGATGGTGCACAGCAGTCCTGTTGAGACCAGAGGAACTTCAAGCATGATGGCATGACCCATCTGCCTAAGAGAAGCTAGACCTTGTGGAAGAAAGTAGGTCACAACTGCTGCTTTGCTGAGAAATCTTTCTGTTAGTAGGAGCCAGGCTCCATTAGTAGGAGCCAGGAGTTATGAAGCAGAGCCACTAGTGAAAGTATTGAGCCTGTCAACATACATTCCCCCAAGGTTGGATACAAGAACCTTGATCATTTCCCTGCTCTGGGTGTAACTCAGATGTATACTCTAACAAGTCCTTTTAACTCCAAAGAGCAGCTTCCTTTTGGGGGGATCATCAAAATATTAATGGTGATTATCTTAAAAGAATGTATTTTCTGAATTATTTGTGTTTTTTGTCAATTTTTGTCAACACAAAAACAATTTTGTGTTTTGTTTGTTAAACTGTATTTTAATTGACACATAATTGTACCTTTTGGGGGTGCAGTAGTTCAGTGCATGTACAAGGCATGTGGATTGTATCAGGGTAATTGGTATATCCATCACCTTAGACATTTATCATTAACCAATGTGTTGGGAACACTCAAAAGCCTCTTAGTTGTTTTGAAGCATATAACTAATTGTTATCCTGCTGAACCATGGGACATTAGGAATTATTCCTCTTAAGCAACTGTAGCCTCATACTTGTTAATTGTCCTCTCTCTGATGCCCATTGCACTCCACTGTGGAGTTTTACTTTTTTAGCAGTAGTCAAATTAAGGGGACTGTGGTGGTGCACATGATCTCAGTATTTGGCAGCTTGAGGCAGGAGGATCACTGTGAGTTTGAGACCAGCCTACGCTACATAGTGAATTCAAGGCCAGCCTGAAATATGTAGCAAGACCCTGCCTCAAAACAAAAATGAAAACAGTAGGCATACGTTGTTTAAATAATAAAAAAGTCTGAAGAGAAAGTAGTTTGAGAGAAGGTTTACATTTCCTATTACCTGCTTATCCAGTGAGACTGGTGTCCTTTAATCCTGTCTGCTCTCCCTTCTGTCACATGGGCCCTGCTTTCCAGCTGGACATGGCTTTTAGGCTTTTCAGTCTATTTCCCAGGGTCTACAGTCTTTTCTTTGTTCTTCAGAGGTGAAGGCTTCCCTCCCCTTGTGTGCTGTTCCTTTGTCCTGTCTGTGCGCTCATATTTGAGGGCACTGGCCCTGGGAAGCAGGCTGATGTACCTACATGTTGACATCCCTGTTCCCTCCATGTTTATGTTTCCTTGAGCTGGTGCCATTGTCCCCATTCCAGACTGGTGCTGTGTGCCAGCCCAGGGCTGTGCTATTCAGGTAATTGCTTTCTTAATCCTCAAAACCACCTAGAAAGAAGGTAGAATTAATGTTTCCATTTTACAGATGAGGGTATTGCCCTCATCAGGCAAGAAAATTGCCTGAGCTCACACAGCTGTTAAATAGCAAAGCCTATATTCAAACTCAGGCAACTTAATTATGGCCACCTCTGACCATACTGCATGCTTCCTAGTGCCAAATGAACTTCACAGATACCTAAAGGGTCAGGGCAGAAAGGGGAAGGAGAGAGAATCAGAGACAGTAAAACTACATCATTTGTATGTGTATTTGGTATGACACCAGTTGTGATCACAGGAAAAACCAAAAGGAGGCATGATGTTCATGTAAAATGACCTTTAAATGTTGGCTAGTTACCTCATCTGCACAGAAAAGTGCTGGTTTTGGCATGAATACCACTGAGACTAGACTCAGTAACATACATAAAAGAACATGCCATGGACTTTGTGTATTCTTTAATAAGATTTTCAGAGTATTTTGAGAACACTTAGTTTTTGTTGTTGTTTGTTTTATTTTAAAGAGAACAAAACAAATCAACAGAACAAAGCAAATCTAAACAGAACAATGCAAGCAATGCAGGACTTCAAAACAATACAATAGGAAATCAACAGTGGCTACCATGTCTCTTGTTTTCTTCGAAACAGACAAAAATATCTTCTCACACAATAATATCTAACATAACAAAATAGTATAAAACCAATCAAAAGAAGGAAAGTATTATAGGACTTCAACACCAGATAACAGGAAATGAACAATGGTTACTATAATGTCTCATTTTCTTCAAAACAGTTGTCCATGCCATCACACATAATCAAATAAAACACAATAGAATAAAAACAATCAAAATAAAAGACTAAAAGCATGATAGGACTTCAAAACAAGATGATAGGAAGTCGGCAATGGCTACCATAATGTCTCATTTTCTTCAAAATAGCTGTTCATTCTATCACACATGATAAAATCAAGCAGTAAAACCAATTAAACAAACAAATGAAAGCATTATAGGCCTTCAAAACAAGATAATAGGAAACCAACCATGATTACCATAATACATCTCATTATGTTCAAAATAGCTGCCCAGACCATCAGATACAGTAAAATCTAACAAGAGAACAAAATCAAACCTAACAAAATTATGAAAACAATACAAGAGACAAGGCAATAAGAAATTAACAATGGTTATCACCTTCCCCTCTTAGGTGTTTCCTCCCCTATCACTTTTATAATATCTGTTGAGAGAACACCTGGTTTTTACCTGACACGGGAACCTAATTCATGAGTAAGATATGACCTCACCTCATCATCTACTTTCCTCTCTGAAGTCTGTGTCTGGAAGATAATCCTCCTTTTAAAGCACAGATCTGTTGACTCAAAGCAATAACTATGTATGCTGTGTGGTAGCTTGAAGGTTTTATTGGGTAGTGCTATATTGTGGTCCTGTCATAAAGCAAACAGAGCTGCAACCTCTTAAAATCTAGAGCGTGTTTAACGAATGCACACTTGATGTGGCGGGTCTTGTTTTTAAAGGAAGATGCTGGAGACATGTGGAGATGCTGAGAATCAGCTGGCTCTGGAGCTTTCTCAGCATGAAGTCTTTGTTGAGAAGGAGATCGTGGACCCTCTCTACAGCATAGCAGAGGTGGGTGCCTGTCCTGGGTGGCACAAGAGCTGAGACTGGCCTGGGCTTCATCTGTGTCCAAAATTTTAATAATCAGCGCCTTTAATGCACAGCCTTTTTTGGAAACAAAGTGAAGAACTTGAGGATATATTTTTTGCCTAAGAAGAAAAAATTTATAAATAAATATTGTGCTTTAAAGTGTTAAACTGAAACCCTAAAGTACATCCTGTACGGTGTTTTCTTCCTTCTAGGTGGAGATTCCCAACATACAGAAGCAGAGGAAACAGCTTGCTAGATTGGTGTTAGACTGGGATTCGGTCAGAGCTAGGTAAGATACAGCTGTCAGAATAGCTAGTAATGCATTATGATGTGTCGCACTCCCAGCAACCATCACTGTCCCCATCACAGACAAGAGAAAGACAGCTGAGGGCATGAAGTGGATGCTGCCACAAATGCACGCCTTTGCTCTACTGACCAAGTCACAGTCTGTCCACCCATTTAGGCCTCATTCTTTCTAGCGTGGCAGTGGGAATGTTAGTGAGCCAGTAGTGAAAGGAAACAACAAAAAGCAAAAAAAAACCTGAATAAATATGTTTTATAGGAGAGAAGATAGCATCACCAGTTCTAAGAGCACACGCTTGGGGTGGCAGTGTACAGGAATAAATAGCGGTGTGACCCTAAGTGTGCCTGAGGGTCCTTCCACTCTCAAACCCCGCGCACCCATAATTACCCTTCACAGTCAAGAAATGCGGTGCTCACGAGGGTAGGGCTCATGTAACTCTTGACTCCAGTCTGCAGGCTGATGACCTGTAGATGTCTTGTTTACAGTAGAGCTAGAGTGATCTGGGACAGGACTGCCACTCTAGCTCTGTTCTCAAAGGAGTTTGAATCAATGGTTTATGTGCGTTTGTCTTGGGTGTTTAAGGACTGAAGATAGAGAAATGAGTACCTACAGATTGGGCCTTTTTATCCTCTATCTCAATGGTTGACAAATTTCTGTAAAGGACCAGAGAGTAAATATATTTGACTCTACAACCCAGATGTTCCTGTTAGAACCACTGAACTCTGGTGTTGTAGAGCAAAAGCAGCCATGGGGCTGAGGCTGTAGTTCGGTGTAGGTTGCATGCTTACCGTGCATGGGGCCCCGGGGTGAGCAAAGGAGAGGGAGATGGCAGGAGAGGGAAGAGAGGAGAGGGAGGGAATTAAGAGCATCCATAGACAGTGCATAAACGAGCGAGCATGTCTGTGCTCCAATAAAACTTTCATTTACAAAAGCAGGTGGTTTTGCTGACCTCTGCTTCATCAGATCATCTCAGTGCTCATTGCAACCCTAAAGGAGATGTGATATTTCTGTTTGGCTCATATGTGGTGATGTAGCTACCATTGCTGGAGTAGCTACCATACTCTGTGTTGGGAGCTTTGATCACAGAGATTAGAAAGTGACCGTAACAGTACTGCATTTCCTTTTTTCTCCGATACTGTCGAGTATTAGGTGTATCACTGATTTAAATCCATTTATTTGAGAAGAAAAGCTCTAGTCCATGAAACGTACAAATCAGTTGTTAAGATGTGTCCTGGCTTAAGAAATGTGAATATGAGGTCCATCAAGGTACTCATGCACAGTGAAAATGATAAAAGCACAGCTCCTAAGTAAGAGTGTCACTTGATGGACATTTGCCACATACCGATCTACATACGTCTATGTCACCTCACATGCTTCTCAGACAGTGCTCATTTGTTTATCTTTGTCTTCATACATACGAGTTGTGTCAGAATTTTGTGCAGTACCCTAAAGGCAGAGGACCCCCAGTTTGAGTTGCAGGGCGAATGGGTTGGGTCTAATGTAACATCCCTCGGTTTTGAGAAGAGACCTGTTTTACAAATGAAGGAGGAACCTGCGTGTATTATCTTTAAGGCCTGCTTCATGCCTTAGAGGCCATAAGTGACAGAGCTGGGATTCTAACAGCAGCATCTGCTGTTTACTTATCGTATGTGTACGTGTGATTAGCGTCCTGTGTGGTACGGCCAGACCAGGAAGTGCAGGGTCACCCTACACTATTTTTTACTCCAGAGAGCATGTTCTAGTGATTAATGAAACAAGTCTGTGAGTTATCCCACATTGGGTTTGGTTGAGCAATATTATAGATGTTTATCTATAAGGAATTTTTTATATTGAGTGCATGTAGCCCCTAATAAATTTTTTTCTTTTTAAAGAGAATAAAAACAAGTAAAATAAAACAGAGAACAAAGCCAATCATAACAAACCAGTATAAGTGACATAGGACTTCAAAACAATATGACACCAACAATGGTTACCATAATGCCTCTTGTCTTCAAAGCTGCTGTAGATACGTTCAGACATAGTAGAAATCAAACAAAACAGAACAGAGTTGAACCAATAAAACAAAACAATGAATGCAATAAAGAACATCAAAATAAGACAACAGTAAATCCGGAATGGCTACAATAATGTATCATGCTATCTTTGAAATAGCTACCTGTTCCATCAGATATAACAAAATCAAACAAAACAATAAAATTCAACCCAACAAAACAATGAAAATGATACAGAACTTGGTCTTAATCGCTTAATTAACCAAAGTAGGAATTGAAAAAACTGAAGCAGTTGAACTATGTTTTTTACTTTGACTTAATCCTGTCATTTCTCCCTGTACAAAAATCATAAGAACTAATGTTATCTACACACATATATCTGTTCTGTCTCTGCCAGTTCTGGAACTCAGGTTGTGTTCATCATTATAGATGAGGCAAGTGAGACACAAAGGTTGTCATTAACTGGGTCACATAGCTGGTTAAGTTGGATCTTTTCTGGAGGGTGGAGCATTTGAGACTCTCAAGTCCACACTTACTGGAAATAGTGTTGTCAGTGTTGCTGAGGTGGGCTCTCTGAAGTATTTCTGTGTATCACAGTGGGCATGGGACATGCTCAGAAGGTGATGTTTGAAGGCAGTGCAGCAGTGTGAGAAGTTTGACAAGTTGCTAGTGTGTTTTCATGCTGCATCTTCATAATATCTGTATTTAAATATAAATGTTAGAATGTTCCACAACACCAGATATATCATCTACAAACAGGAAGCCAAAGCACATGTAAAAACCAAAAAAGAAGTTATAGATTATTCTCTACCTATCTCCCTACTATAACAATTTTTTAAATGCTTTCATAAGTACATTTTTGAAGTTTGACTTTTCCCTGCTGAAAATAACCATAGGTCACAGATCATAGGAGGATACTTCATAAGTGGTCTTTAAGAGCAGGAACTTCTCCTCAAAGGCATAGGAATATTCTAGATCATTGCAGGAGAACAGAGAATCTGTAATTGGACACTGTAGGAAAGGTGCTCATGGACTGCTTTTTAGCAGTGGGATCTGTATGAGACCAGATGTGTGTGGTTGTGGTCATGCAAATTTCTATCCCTAGCACTTGGAGGATCCTGTCTTTGTGGGAAGCTGATGTCTGTTTACCTGCTTCTGTTCTTAGAGAATGAACTGAAGCAGCTGTCCCGGGTGCTGATCCCCATCCCAGGTAGAATCTGTTTTGGGGCAGGCTCTATTTCCTTTGGTCCTTACTCCTTGAAGTTGAAAATGTCCAGTAGTCCTCAGAGGCTGGCTGTCCCTTGGTTTGCAGGTGGAACCAAGCTCACAAATCTTCAGGCACCAACTTCCAGGGACTTCCATCAAAAATAGATACCCTAAAAGAAGAGATGGATGAAGCTGGAAATAAAGTAGAGCAGTGCAAGGTAAAATCCCCAAGAAGCATGTATGTTTGTTAGTATTTCATTTTTGCAAATGATAGATAAGGTCAAATGTTGCAAATTAGGTTTTATACAATTCCTATCAGATTCTGAATGATATAAAAATCAGTCTTTATATTCTTTCTCTTCCAGTGCTACATTATATTATAACCAAAATAAAACATTTTTATCTAGAAAAAGTATTCTTAGAGATGAGTTCTGTGTACTCCTTCTACACCTAGAATAAACTATATTTTTAAAAATGAAAAAATAAGATTATTTTAAAAATTATTTTAAGATTATTTTAAAAATTCAAGGAAACTATTTTGAAATCTTGATTAAGCTTATTTGACATAAAGAGGTAAATGGGCAAACCCCATAACAAAGCATATCATAAAGTTACAACAATTAAAACAGTGCACTACTAGTAGATACAAAAATAGATCGGTAGAAATACAGGTTTTCTAAAACAAGATTTAATATATAGTAATTTAGTGATCATACAAACATTGTGAAGGAGTATTTTTAAATGTTAGGAAAATTGGTTTGTAGCTTGGACGAATTATCTCATGAATTAGATTTTAGATTAATTAAATGGTTAATGATACAATTTTTGATACATCTATGTAGTTAGGTATTTATTCTAAATGTTATTTGAGATGGTAAAGACACAGGTCTTTGATTAAGCTACTTGGCTTACACTTTTTTGCTCTTACTCACATTTTCCAAAACAGTATGTTAATTCTACTAGATGATGCTAGGAATGTTATATTTTAGTGTATTCTGGTTGTGCAATAATTCCCTCTTCAAGACAGTAAATCTTAATCTACTGGCTGAACTGTTTAAAACTATTATATAGAAATTAAAACTGAACTTAAAAGAGTAATGCTTTTCTGCTTAAAGTTTATTTATTTATTTATGGATTTGTTTTTATTGACCAGGATTGAGGGCATGGGATGGAAAATGTCACCTTGGGGCACACCCACTCCCACTCCCAGGGAATGTCCTTGCTCATCTTCCTGGGATGTTCTTTGAAGCTTTTTTTTTTTTTTTTGGTGCTAGGGATTGAATTTACAGCCTCACACTTGTCAGGCAGGTGTTTCAGCCACTGAACTAACTTCCCAGCCCGCTTTTTGTTCTTTTTCTTGACACTTCCCTTGCTGGCAGCAGCCTCTTTAGGCCCACTGCTGACTGGCTCTTCCTTGGAAGAAAGTTTTCTCCTTTTCTTGGGGACACTTCCTGGCTGTTTCCTCTTTGGGTAAAGACTTCTTGGGCGGACTTGTGCTGCCACCGGCTGTCGCTTCCAGATTACTATTAATCAACTGTTACTTGGAAGATTTCTTTTTTGGGGGTTTGGAGACAGAGACAAGAGACAAATGGATCATCCATTCTGTTTTTAATTTTGAGAAAAAAATAAAATTTAAATCACTCATTTGTGCAAGTAGAATTTGAACTCATGATCCTCCTCCTTCAGCCTCTCAGAGTGCTGATATTATGTGCAGGCACCAACACACTGCTTTTCAGTTGCTAGACATTTCAGCGATCTGTGGCTGTTTTCATCATGTTTGATCTAAGAAGATGCATTTATCTTTCACTTCTTTTTAATGGCCTTCTTTTTAATAGTCTTCTCTTCCACTTCCCTAGGATCAGCTCGCTGCAGACATGTACAACTTCATGGCCAAAGAAGGGGAATATGGCAAATTTTTTGTTACGGTGAGCACCTTCCTTTGACAGAATGTTAACTCATTGTAAAATATTGAATCATGTTAGCTTTTTTGCAAAAGAGTTCATTTTTAGTTTTGCTCAACCATTGTATGTGTGTCCATCTGACGCTAACGTTACTTTTGTTTTTGAATGTGGGTCTGTTCTCAGTTATTAGAAGCCCAAGCAGATTACCATAGAAAAGCATTAGCAGTCTTAGAAAAGGCCCTTCCCGAAATGCAAGCCCATCAAGGTAATGTAACCTGTGTGTTGGCCGATGTTGCCTCCTTGCTCTGCCCCTCTGCCTTTCTTCTTCGCTCTGACTTGCATGCGTTTCCTTTGGACAGCCTCTGCCTACCAGGGTACTAGTTCCCAGCGTAGTTTCATCTTTCTTGCTGCATTCTCTAACTTTTTCCAAACCCAAATTAACACACTAATGGAACATTTGCAGTTCTTCTGAGACCTGCAGTTGAAGAGAAAACTGAACCCTCTGGGAATTGTTATTCGCTTTTATGGACTTGAAAAATTTTAGCGTCTAATATCCTTTTCCAAATCAGTTATTTATTCCACAGGGCATAAATTTGCCCTGTGACTCTGAGAGCATCCATTCTAGAGGAAATATTTTAGACTTTTCAGAGGAAGATTTTACAAGCCAGTCATTGATGTCACATCATCAGTCACTTAATAATTGTTACTGAATCACATGACCATGGCCACTTCTTTAGACCCATCCTTGTCTTAAGTACCCATGTTTTGCTCACTGTATTCAGACAAATGGCAGATTTTATGCGCAAGTTGTGAATGAATTGATGTTTAGTTTTAAGTGGGACATTTAAAGCTTTTTTCCTCTTCCTGAAAGCTTTTGATTCTATTTCTCTGTGTTTTAGCACTGGGTGTTTACCAGCAGACACTAGCAGAAGTTACTGAGGAAGAAATTGTTTTGTTGTCTTTGGGTCTAGTAGCATATTAATTGTTGCTTAGTATATCTTGGTTCTAGGACCCTCTGTGGATACCAAAATCCTGGGTTGCTCAAGTCCCTTATGTAAAATAGTATAGCATTTGCAGATAACCTACACACATTCTTCAATACTTTAAGTCATCTCTGGACTGCTTATATAGTACAACATAAATGCCACATAAATCATGTGTTACACGGTGTTGTTTAGGGAATAATGATAAGAAAATAAAGTTTGTACATGTTCAGTACAGGGCATTTTTTTCCTAAGTAATTTTGATGGGCAGTTGGTTGACTGGGTGTGGATCCCTCCTACTGTCTTAGTGCTCCTTGTGATTTGGAGCTTAGGTTCTCCCCTGCAGAACCACTGCCTTTGAGCTGAAAGGGGATCAGGCCAGGAGCCAAGTGTGGTGACCGTGTAATTGTTCAGGAGGGTGGGTGGATGTGTGGTGTTCTGTGGATGTGTGCACACACTTGTACCCTCAAGAATGCCATGTCTTATTCCCTAAATTTTGAGAGGATCTAACAGGATCTGGTGCCTGAAACTGGATTATGAAAGTCTTGCCTGACTACATAGTCAGGTCTTCAGCAGTGTCAGGTGTAGTGTGTCTCATTCTTCCTAGGACAAGCTGCCCTTGTTTCCTAAACTGTCTCATTTCGTAGTTGCTCAAGTCCCTTACGTTTAATGTATTGAGTCACAGTAATAGACATTCAGCCTTCCAGGGGGCAGACTCTTGCCAGGCAAGTTCAGAGCGCTAAGACAGGAACTCACTGTGGGATGGGCCCTGTGTGGAGCAAAATAGTAGACCTCATTATTTTAGTCTTTGGTGGCTTCAAGTTTGATTGGGAAGACTGGGCTAATAAGCATAGATAAGAGAAGATTGGGTTTCTGGCAGCCCTGTTCTACATTTTTCTCAAGGCTATTTTTCCCTAGAGAAATACATCAGTAAGTCCTGGGAACAGGAAAGGGTTCAGAATGGAACAGGAGAGCTGGAGTATGTGGTCTGGTTTTTATGGTCACCCCTTCCCAGAGCTGGAAATCACTGCCTCCCAACTTCTGGTTGTCATGCTACCTTGATTCTGTGACTCATCTCCACCCCACTGTTCTCCCCTACTCCCCCGTGGCTGCATTTAATCTCCATTGCTTTCAGTTTTCTGGGAGGCTGTTTGGGTGATTCCTTTCCATCAGCTACCTCCGTGGTTTTACTACCTTCCTACCCCTGCTTTGCAGTCTGGTTTCTACACCCATTCTGCCCCTTGCCCACTACAATTCCCAAAGGACTAAGTGACCTCTTGCCGGAACCTGGTCTTTGATGTGGCCTAGGTCATCTCTTCCTCCTTAATTTTTTTTTTCCTGTCATTTCACTTGTCTTCTTTTATTGTTGGGACTCTGCATTTTTCTAGTTCTGTCCCTGCTCCAGAAGTCTACCTTTTTTCTGAGGTCTATTTCCACCCCTGTGTTCTCACTTCCTGGTTTCCTCCTCCCCTTTCCCCCTCCCCTAGATGTCCCTTATTTTGACTTTCACTTCTCACCTATGTCTTATGCATGAGCTCCCTTTGGTCTGGTCTCACCTTCTACTCTATGGATCTTACACAGCACACTCCCATTGCCCCCACACCAGCTGTTGAATTTCTTTCTTGTCCCATTGCCCCCATGCCAGCTGTTGAATTTCTTCTTGTCACTCTAGCACTTTAAAACCTCAGGGCTCTCTCCCCTTCATCTCTCATCCCTGTTGCCAGGTTTTTGCATTTTTCCTGGTGCTCTATCTTCCTCCCTGTCCCTGCTGCCTCCTCTGCCTCCTTGTGCTCTTGTTGATTTGTGCCTGGGCTGTGGGATAGTGTTAAGTTTCTAGACTCATGACTCCTGATCTTTCTCAGTCTATTGCTCGCACAGATGTGCTTGCCTGCTTCTTGGCCTGTTAATCCTATCAGTCTCATGAGACCCTCTTCAAACTCACTTCCTTAGAAAAGCCTTCTCTGATGACTGAAGCCAGCCGGGAACTCTTTGCAGCCTGAATTGTTCTTGCATCAATGGTCTACACTAGAAGTCGCACACAGCCATCTATCATTAAAAATTTTAAGTTATGTCCTTATTTAAAAACCAGATGCTTTTATGTAATAATCCTGATTTGTGGCTTCTCTTAAAAGTTTAGGCCAGGGATTTAGTTCAGTGGTAAGTGCCTGCCTGACAAGCACCAGGTCATGAGTTCGATCCCTGGTACCAAAAAAAAAAAAAAAGCAAAAAAAAAATTTAGAACATGGGTGACACCAGGTGTTCTTCCCAAATGATCCAAAGAGGAAGCTGCCTCTTGTAGACCACACACTCCCCAACCTGATTCATGCCCCAGTGACACTTTTCTGACCCCTAAAGACAGTTGGGTTTGCGACCCTTGTCTATACTATTGACCTGCTGTGATGTAGCAAACGTGTCGTTTGTCTTGTCAGTGACTGTTATATGTTAATGTGGATGTCTTGTATTTCCTTCACCATTCATGTGATCTCATATTGAGGTTGGGGTCCCTATGAACTTGTTACGCCTACTGCATTCCAGGCACATAGTAGGCCTTTTATTCAAGAAGCCAGCATTTGAAGTAAAGTTTGCGTTAGGAGTTGTCTCTAGGTCAGTGGTTCTCTTTGCCAAGATTACATCTTGTTCCCTTTGCCAAGATTACATCAAGGTAGTGCTTGTTAGAAAGCAGACAATTGGAGTGTGATCACCTCCCAGCATCTCAGTCAAGTATGTTGTGGAGGTGATGGCATGTGTCATGGTAGAATTCTCCTGGGTGATTCTGATGTGTCCCTTAAGGGAAAGGTCATGTGGCCTCTTCCCCGTGTTCAGAATCATTGCTTTAGATCAAAGGGATAATAAAGTATTTCAGATAAGATCTGGCCAGCAAGAGGCCTGTCACAGAGCTCTGTCTTCTGGAAAGGACCAGGCCCCCCAGCTGCTTTTTCTGTGAGAAATTCCACTGGACTGGGCTGAGTCAGAGCTGAGGAGGTGTGCTCTGTTTTTGTCCACCACCTCCATTCCCCTCACCCCTTTCTTTAGTCTTTTCCTCACTGCTCTTTCCATCAGTTTTTAACTTCTCATGAGCTCTCAGGCCCCTAGACTTCTGGGACTTGATGTTTGCAGACTGTGTGGTGGGCCCTGGCCTCCTGCCATGAGGAAGGGGGAGTAGAAGAGGACACACTAGGGTTGGAGTCACCTGCTTCACAGCCAGGCTTCCAGTAGCAGAATGGTTGAAAGACAGTGTCCTTCAGAGGTGCAGAGAAGGATGTGTGCTGTTTTGAAGATGGACAGGACAAAGCGTCTCACAGTGTTTTCCACTAGCTGTTTTTGCCTCTTTGGCTTCTGTACACTTCTGTGTACTCCGAGATAGCACTAGATCTCTGCAGTTCCCACAGGCAGACCAAACCCAGCCATGTGCTTCACATTTTCAATCAGTGTATCCATTTTCTAAATTCTTTTATTGGACGACTTCACTATATACCTTTCTGCTAAGCACTGCCTTTCAGGGAACGAAGCAAGGTGTATGACCTGAAAGGAGTAAGATGCCGCTTTACCACTGTCATCACAGCTTTCTGCCCGAGCTGCTTAGGAGCCACAGATTCTGTGTTTTATTGGGGTCTTTTTTCCTCTACTCAAAGTTTTGAGGATCTGTTTGAGGATGGGACATTCTGTAGTGCTACATGTCACAAAGGTGTTGCTTCTGTTACGTGTTGACATCTCCAGTCTTATATGACAGATGCTTGACTTGTGTTAGAAATGGTGAGAAATTATTTCCATTTTCACTTCAAAGGAGGCTCTTTCTTGTCCTTTAGGAGGCCAGTGCTGCTTTGCATGGCTAGAATAAATTTCTTTCAATTCGGACACTGTGCTCAGCTGCATCCTGTATTTTAAATAAGACCACAGGCCTCACGCCTATGATGGCGAGTTTTGCAGGTGTGGGGCATTACTGCCGCTTTTGCTCCAGCTGGAGTTGGGTGGCCAGGAGGGGTATGCTCAGCGCTTTCTGTTCCACAGTGAACGCCCCAGCTTGTTGCATAGTCTGTTCTTCAGTGAACAGTGAATAAGGAGTAAATAGTACAGATGTCTGCCCTTTGCCCAAAGCCTCAGTTACCAGTCTGCTGGAAAATCCTCTTTGGTAGTTTGGGGAGAAAGTATTATGGTGATGCATGAAGTTGTCAGGTATTTTACTGACCAGTTTGCCACTGTAGATAAGTGGGCGGAGAAGCCAGCCTTTGGGACGCCTTTGGAAGAACACCTGAAGCGGAGCGGGCGGGAGATCGCACTTCCCATTGAGGCCTGTGTCATGCTGCTCCTAGAGACCGGCATGAAGGAGGAGGTAAGGGGCGCCTCAGGGGCCCGTGTGCATGTCTCCATGCCCTTTGTCTGCCCAGCCTACCCCATCTGCACTGCACACACTGTTGCACTGTGTAGCCCGGTGGTTTTCAGACTTTTGTCACCAAGACCAGCATTTCATAGTGAGAGCCTATGTGTACATAAGTAGGCTTCGTAGTATTCACTACTGGTAGTATACTCTGATCTTTTGTATTTCATTTAAGCTCGGATTTATAACAATAGGCTTCATGATGCATTAACAGATCAGAGCCTCTATGAGCTTTAGTTTTTAATAGTACGCATCTGTAGCATGAATCATACATTTGCATAGTGCTATGCAAATTTTTTTGAAGGCTGTGCATTTATATACTTTATTTTGCGAACCCCTCACCCGTTTCACCCCCCCCCCATCCCTTGAATCAAGCAGGGCAGTTGTTGTTCCTCTTGTATAGATAAGTCAGCACACAAGGAGTTCATACCGGGTCACAGCCAGAATCAAAATGCAAACCTTTTTTTTTTCCTTTTGAAAATTGTTTATTGAAGTATAATGTACTTACAGAAATCATATGTACTGCAGGATAAATTCTCACAAACTAAACTCACCATCTAATCAACATTCAGATTAAGAAATACCCCAGAAGCTCTCATCTTGGGCCAGTTTCACTCTAGGAGACATTTGGCAAGGTCTCAAGACAGTTATGGTGACAACTGGAACAGGAGGGCTGTACTGGCATGTAAGTGGGTAAAGACCAGTATTAGGAATTTATCAGGCTTGGGACTGGGGATTTAGCTCAATGGCACAGGTGCCTGCTTAGCAAGTGTGAGATCTTGAGTTTGATCCCGGGTATGAAAAAAAAAAAAAAAAGAAGAAGTTTAGAGATGAGTGTGTGAGTATATGGGTAAGGATTAAAGACAATGCAAATATGGTTTGTGGGGAGTCTGGGAAGGTCAGAATTCTGTTGGAACTAAGACAAAAACTTGGATTGCCTGCATTTATTGGGTTCTTTACAGTTCAGGGGAGTGCAAGAAGTGGGGGTCACATCTGAAGCAAAAGCCTGAGAGAATGAGCAGGGCCTTGAGAAGTTAGAACAAAGACATATAAAGCAGTAAATCTTGCTAATCAAGAGAACTGTTTGATCTCTAAGGGGGGCAGTTTTTTACTCTGGAATTGGAATGTCAGCCCCCTCAGATGCAGTCTTATCGTGCCTTTAGAGGCTGTGAATATGAACTTTTTGAACACAGCCAGAGGTCCCTTTGTGGTCAGCAACTTAATCCTTACACAGCCTGACCCCCAACAGACCAGGATCAGTTACACAACCCACAGTGTACAGGATACCCCTGCCCAGGAAAGAATCATCCAACCCGAAATGTCTTAGGTTGAGAATTCATGCTGATATCCAGAAACCAAGCCTGAGTTTGAGAAACGATGCATAGATGTAACTTTGCTGGAAACTGAAGATGTCTAACTCCTGACTCAGCATCCTTCATACTCCTCTACCTGTTTTGGTGGACCCTTTATGTCTTCTCCTCTACTTTTCCTGGGACATTTAGAGCAAGTAACTAGCAGCTTTGTCCAACAATTATACTTAAGATATTAATATTTTTGCATGCCTGTAATCTTAGCACTTGGGAGGCTGAGGCAGGAAGATCGTCACAAATTTGAGACCACCTTGGGCTACAAAGTGAGCTCAAGGCCAGCCTGAACTGCATAGCGAAACCCTGCCTCAAAAAAAAAAAAAAAAAAAAAACACCAAAAAAACAAGATGTCAGTACTTTTTAAAACATTCCTAAATTACAAAAAAATCTATGGCAGTCAGTGTTATAGAAGTGTAAACCTTGTGGAAGTAAAAATGCTTTTTGATAATCCCATTCTGACAGGTGTAGTATTTCAGTAAAGGGACAGGGCAGGAGTTAGCAGTGATTAAAAATGGATTGCTAGATACCAGTCACTGTACTCTAGGTGTGAGCCTGGGCCTCTTCCTTCCCCCAGACAGCACTGTGGAGTGTGACCCTGATGAAGACAAACATGTGCTACAGTTCCACCAGATTCTGCCATTTCATGGAAGACTCCCAGTTTGCCCTTGATGTTAATGGATTTTCATTGTCTTTAGGGCCTTTTCCGAATTGGGGCTGGTGCTTCCAAGTTAAAGAAGCTGAAAGCGGCTTTGGACTGCTCCACTTCTCACTTGGATGAATTCTATTCTGACCCCCATGCTGTGGCAGGTAAGCCCAAAGGAATTTCTGCAAATTGAGCTGCTTTCAGAATGGTGGCCAGTCCCATCTCAGACAGATTATGAGTTAAAAGTACAATTTTAATTAAAAGTTGAATTGGTAGAATATTTTTTTGTCTGATAAAATTCCCTAATGTATAATGTAATACAAACATACCCATGATGTCTGGTTTTTTTGTTTGGTTTGGTTTTCTCTCTCCCCACTGCAACCCATTAATAAGTAAAGAAGAAGGTAGTTTACAGTGCAAGTAGTTTGGAGAAATTCTTGCATTTCTTCCCTCCTTTCACACTGCAATCCAAGTCTGCCTGAAGAAATGGTGTCTGTTAAGAGGATGGTTTTAAACCTAATTTTATTTTCTGTTGAACTCTCAGTGTATTTTTTATAAGGCAGCCTGAATGTCTTTTGTGAGTGTTCTATCCTTAACCATTCCTGCCCGATTATGATTTGTTTAGTACACTTTAGAAGATTGTGATTGAGATAATTTCACATAGCAAAACAATATATCCAGAGATTTCCAGCATTATCCCATTTCATACTCAAAGAAAGTATTCATGGTTTCAGGTGCTTTGAAGTCCTATTTACGGGAATTGCCTGAACCTTTGATGACTTTTAATTTGTATGAAGAATGGACACAAGTTGCAAGGTAAGTTTAAAGAACAGAGAGTTTTAAAAGTTAAAAGAAACAATGAAATATTGTGTGCTTTTGTAAGTTATTTTACCCTCAAAGATTATTATATAACATTAAATGGTATATTTGTTAAATAATGTGTATATTGGTTCTATCTACTTTTAGGATGAAAATATTGAGAGTTACCATTAATAGTGTAGTAGGTCATGGATTATGCATTTGTTTATATTCATGTGGATTAGATGTTTGAAGATACACAGGGGCAGCCACATTAGTGGATTGGTTAGGCTCAAATTCCTTTATACTGAAGAAAGCCCTGTAACTGGAGACAAGTGTGATACTATAACTGAGTGGCAGTGTGGTTGGCAAGCTGCTTACAAGCTTAGCTGTGCAATAATATAATGAGGACATTATTAACAATAATAGTTACTATCTAATTAAGTATTTACTGTATGTTAAAAGCAGTACTAATCTTTAGACTCATTACCTTCTGTAATCCTTAACTCAAATAAGAGGCAGATGTTATCATCATTTTATAAGTGAAGAAACGGGGGCATGGGAAGGGGCACAGTCAGGGTAGTAGCAAGGAATTGGCAGACCTAGCTGTAGACCAGGTGTGTCTGACACAAAGACTGCATTCCATTCTTTCTTGCTTCTCTGCTATATCCTTACCCTGGTCCTGACTGACTGACTTCTCCTAAATATCTAATTCCTAAACCCTAAGAGTACAAAAACAAACTTCTCCTCAGCTCCCATCTTCTTCCCCCATCTGCAGACACTGTCACATTCCTGTCAGATAGGCTGTGATGAGATGTAGTCCATTTCTTCTGATCAGTTGTGATCATTTCCTTAGGCTGTTGAGTTCATCCAGATGTTTAGACCTGAGTTTTTCTCTGTAATTGTGGAACAAGAAACTTCGTGCTGGTAGGTGGTGAAGGTTTTAAGTTTAGAGACAAATTCTTAGTCGTGGTATATGGAACACAGACTGGGCCTAGTTTGGGCTTGAATTAAATGATACTAATAATCTTTACCAGGTAGGATTGTCAGATTTCTTTCCTTGGGTAACTTCCTTTCTTCCTCCTGGCCTCTACTCCTTTAAATCTCAAAAATTTTTCCCTGACAGTAAAAGGAGATGTTACAATTTTAAATCTAAAATGTTCCTCAGAAGCTTCTTGTGGAATTTTGGAAGGCAATTGGATCACAAGTGCTCTCACTTTAATAGTGGATTAATATATCAGCCAGGCTACAATTTCTGTGTCTCACTCTGGGCAGCTTGAACCACAGTGGTACATACGTGACTGTACCATTGGGTGGGTTTTTTTTTTAAATCTTTATTTTTAGGTTATTTTGGACAGGGTCTTGCTCTGTAGCTCA
>PVJX010023372.1:10154-29447 GCA_004027295.1 Dolichotis patagonum | reverse complement strand
TGTAATAGCCAGATCTTGGAAACAACCTAAGTGCCCATCAACTGAGGAATGGATAAAAAAGTTGTGGCATTTTTATACAATGGAGTACTACTCAGCTATAAAGAATGATCACATTGAGATATTTATAAATAAATGGACACGAATTGAGACCATTCTCTTAAGTGAAATAAACCAAACTCACAAGGGTAAATACCATATAGTCTCCCTAGTATGAGAGTTGATAAGAGTACATAAGACTTTATGGTAACCATGAGTCCCCATCTCATAGCTTTGAAGCTTTTCAATGTTTTCAATCATCAGTTGGAATGGTTTTACTCTGTTTTGTTTGACTATATCATGCGTGATGATATGAACAGCTGTTTTGAAGAAAACAAAACATTATGACAGCTATTGCTGATTTAATATCATCCCTCTTAGAAGTCCTACCATGCTTCTTTTGTTCTACTGCCATTGGTTCTATCTATCACATTGTGTCTTATTGGGATTTGAATATGTGTGATAGTTTAAACAAAAATTTTTTTAACAAAAATGAGATATTATAGTACCCATTGATCATTTTCTGTTATTTGGTTCAGAAAGCCCTGTAATTCTTTCACTCTTTGAATGGCTTTATACTATTGTGTTATGTTTGATATTATTGTATTTGAAACTATGCTCAACTATAGCAGAGTAAGTGATATGGTGTTAGTTACTGTTGATGTCCATTTGTCTTAATGTAAAGTACTGTGTTGCCTATGTTGTCCTGTTCTGATCTGCTCTGTACTGCCCTCTTTTGTTTTGTTCTCTTTCAAATAAAAAAAATAAAGAAATACATTTAACCCCAAGAGAAATCCATACATTAAAAATGAAAGGATTGAAAACAAGACTCCATGCAATAAAAATCTGAAAAAAAAAGCAGGAATTTTCAGACAAAGTGGACTTTAAGCCCAAACTGATGAGAAGAAGCAAAGAATGGCAACACATATTGGCTAATGCAACAATTTAATGGGATGAAATAACAATTATAAACACATGTACACTGAACAATGGCATACCTAAATTCATAAAACAAATGCCAACAGACATAAAAGATGAGACAAACATTAATACAAGTATAGTGGGGGATCTCAGTACCCTACTATCACAAATAGATTGTGATAAAATTCAGCAAAGAATTGTCAGAGTTGAACCAAGCCTTTGGACTAATGGACTTAAATAAATGTCTAGAGTGTTCCACCCAACAACAACATAATACACATTCTTCTCAGCAGAACATGGCACTTTCTCCAAAACAGGCTATTGGCTAGCCAATAAAGCATTTTTAAGTAAATGCAAAAGAATTTAAATTACAGCATACATACAATCATAGTGCAATGAAACTAGAATTCAACAGCAAAAGAAACCACAGAAATTATTCAAATGCATGAAAATTAAACAATACACTCTGGAATAATAAATGTGTCAGGGAAGAAATCAAGGAAGAAAAAAGACAGCTCCTAGAATTAAACAACAAAGCCAGTAAGGCATACCAGAACTTATGGAACACAATGAAAGTAGTCCTAAGAGGAACGTTTATAGATATGTATACCCACATCACAAAAATAGAGTAAGCCTAAATAAATAACCTAATGATGTACATCTATATCCTAGGAAAACAAGAATAATCCAAGTCTAAAGCTAGTAACGGAAGGAAAATTATAAAGATGAGAGTAGAAATCAGTCAAATAAAGACTAAAATATATAAAAAGTCAATGAATACAAGAGCTGGTTTTTCAGAAGAATTAACAAAATAGACAAATCTGTAGTGAATCTTAACGAAAAAGGGAATAAAAGACAAATACCAATGCAAATTTAGAAATAAAAATTTGAAATTATAATGGACACCACCAAAATTCAGATGATTATTAGCAACTGTTTTATAAACTTGTATTCCAATAAGTTTGAGAACCCAGAAGAAAAGATGATATTCCTAGGTACACATGAGCTACTAAGACTTAACCAAGAAGATTTTAAAATCTGGACTAATCCAATAATAGGCAATGAAACTGAAACAGTAATAGAAAACCCAACAGCCTAAAAAAGCCCAGCTCCCAGTGGATTTGCGGTTGAATTCTACAAGAAGGTTAGGGATGATCTAACACCAATACTCCTCAAATCCTTTATTGACATCAAAAGGAAAGGAGTACTAGTATGTTGAATGTCATTCCTGGAAGCTAGCATTACCGTGATTCCAAATCCAGACAAGGATCCAAACAAAGAGGAGAACTACACACTAATTGCTAATGTCACAGATGAAAAAAATCCTCAACAAGATACTGGCAAACTAAATGTAACAAATTATCAAAAAGATCATACATCGTGACCAAGTAGTCTTCATCTTAGATATGCAAGGATGGTTCAACATACTCAAATCAGTAAATGTAATCCATCACATACACAGAGGCAAGGACAAAAATCACATGATCATCCCAATAGATACAGAAAAAACATTTGATAAAATCTAATATCTATTTATGATTTTTAAAAAAAGAAACCTGAAGAAAATACCATAGAAGGACCATATCTCAATCTAATAAAAGTCATTGAAAGCTGTGTATGTGGCACACATCTGTAATCCTAGCACTCAGGGAGGCTGAGGCAGGAGGACCACTGTGAATTGGAGCCCACTTGGGCTATATAGTGAGCTCAAGGCCAACTCACTACATAGTGAGACCCTGTCTCAAAAAAAAAAAACCCACCCATACCAGCACACCAAAACCCACCATCATATTAAATAAGGGGAAAAAAACTGAAAGATTTTTCTCTACAATCAAGACTAAGACAATGATTACATTATTACCACTCCAGAGCAATAGAGCAATAAGGCCAGAGAAAGAAATAAAAGGGAAATGATTAGGAAAGGAAGAAGTAAAATTATCATTATTTGTAGATAACATGATCCTCTACCTAGAAGATCCAAAAAATTCCACCAAGAGCTTCCTAGACTTAATAGCCAAATTTAACAATGTAGCAGGATACAAAATCAACACATAAAAATCAATAGTTTTCTTATATGCTAACAATGAATTCACTGTGAAATTAGGAATATACCATTCACAATAGCATCAAGAAATATTAAATATTTAGGAATTAACCTAACCAAAGAAGTGATAGACCTCTATAACAAAAAATACAGCACTCTGAAAAAGGAGATCGAAGAAGAGCTGAGAAAGTGGAAAGGCATCCCCTGTTCCTTGAGAGGCGGAATGAATATAGTCAATGTAGTCATACTTTCAAAACTGATATATCAATTTAATGCAATCTCAATCAAGATATGAACAGCATCATCATAGATTTAGAGAAAAAAAATCAAAATTCATATGGAACGAGAAGAGACCCAGGAGATCAAAAGTAATACTGGGTAGCAAAAACAAAGAAGGAGGCACCACAGTCCTGGATTTAAACTTGCATTGCAAAGCTACAGAGATAAAAACAGCATGGTACTGGCATGAAAACATACACATGCGTGAATGGAACAGAATGGAGGACACAGAAACCACCCTAAGCACATACAGATATTTCATCTTTGACAAAGTGACCACAAACATACACTGGAGGAAAGATAAACTTTTTAATAAATGGTGCTAGGAAAATTGGCTATACACAAGCAGAAGATGTGTCTAGAATTACATATCTCACCATGTACTAAACTACAATCAAAAGATATTTTACAAAATCAAAGAAAGATCTAAATGTTAAATCATAAACAATGTGTTGGAAGATAAATCAGGTAAAACTCTTGAAAACATAGGTGTAGGCAAGAACTTTCTGAACAGAACCCCAGTGGCATAAGTAACAGGAATCAACAAATAGGATCATCATGTCAAATTAAAAATTCCATATAGCAAAGAGGTAAAGTAAGGAGAAAACCAACAGATTGGGAATATATTTTTACAGCTATTCCTTAGACAAATAACAAACGTCAACAACATATAAGGAAATAAAAAATTAGATCAATCAAAATGAAAGGTCCAATAAAAACACAGGCCACTGAAATGATAAACACTGGTGAGAAAAAGAGGTACAAATGGTCTATAAATACATGAAAAAGTATTTAGCTCTGCTGGCCATTAGAAAAATGCAAATTAAAAGAACACTGATAATCCATCTTACTCTGGAAAGCACAATTATCGTCAAGAAATCAAATAACAACAAATGTTGGCAAAGATTAGGGGAGAAAGAGATCTTTCTACACTACTGGTGGAAAGATGAACTACTACAAACACTATGGAATTTGGTATAGAGATTCCTCAAAAGCTAAAACTACAAATATCTCTTGAGTCAGCTATTCTCTTTTAGAGTATCTGTCTGAAAGTGTTACATAGCATGACAATGATACAACCATACCCGTGCTCATAGCAGCACAATTCATAATAGTTAAATCTTGGAAATGGCCCATATGCCCATAAACATATAAATCAATAGAGGAAATATGGTATTTATATACAATAGACTACTATTGTGCGATAAAGAGGGGTAAGCATGAGTCATTTGTAGGAAAATGGATGCACCTTGAGGCTCTAATATTAAGTGAAATAAATCAGACACAAAAGCTTAAATATTGCATGGTTTCTCATACAAGAAACTAAAACTATAAATACAGGGCAAAATAAAAGATAGATAATGGGGAGTAGGAAGTAGTTTTCAAGTGAGAATGGGATCAAGAGATGGAGAAAGGGTAAGGAATGGAGAGAAACTTCTCAAGAATTGAGAAGTGTGATGTGCATGGATAAACACACAAAGAATGAAATCATTATGTACTGCAAGTATGGACTAATACAAAATTAAAATTGTATATAAAAAAGAAGTGACAAGAATGATAGACTAAGTGTATCCAAAATGAGACAATATTCTGAGTGGTGTTAATGGCTATATGCCTCTTACTGTGATAAATTTTTAAAAACATCACCATTCACTGTGTTTTTCAGCCGTACCTCACATAGGCATATTCCCTTGGCACCGTAAGTACTGGTTCTTACCCTCAGCATTCCTGGCAGTAGCTCTTGGCCATGTACGGACAAGCATTGAAAGACAAGTGGCTCAGCTTCCTAATCTCTCAAGGTGGGTCACCTGGACACATGTCCATCCCTGTTCCCTGTATTCCGCAGCCCTGGCTACACGTAGTGGCAACCAGCTTGGTGACTATCTTTTTTGGATCCTTACTTTCCACATCTTTCTGCCTCATTCCCTTTTTAGTGTTTCCTGGGGATCATTTCTCAAGTAAGCTACTTGTTTCCAAATTCTTGCCTTTTTGTCTGCTCTAGGACAACTCGACCTAAGACACAGTAATTCTTGTTAAGATTTTTTGTTTAAAAAAGTGACCTCAAACATCTTTGAGATGAAAACCACAGTTAGATCTTTTATGTTTTATAGGTACAGAATCAGATTGCAACAAAAGGCTCAGGATTTGACTCCAAAACTCTGCAGTTAATAAGATGGGTATGGTAAGGCTCAAATCAGTCAAACAAAGGTCATCTACACAACCCTGTATTAGTGCAATTGAATAACACATGAAGAAAATGGCTTTCAAATAGTTGAGTATGGCTTGTTGAATAAAAGTCTTTTCTAGGGGCTTAAATCTTTGAAGCGAGATGCCAAAGTTTCAAGGTCTGCCATTTTAAAAATTTGATATTATACCAAAATTTCAGCTCTGTCAACTGCTTTCATATAACTTACATTTATCTTCTCCAGAATATCATTGCAGTTTTGCTATGATACAGGAAAAAGAGACATTGACTTTCAGGAACATGACACTTCCTATGTAATCCTGGCTTCCGATAATAGACAAGTATAATGCAGGTGGCCGCTGGCCCAAATGTGTATCTGTTGACATGGCACAATATAGGAGAGCTCTGTTACACACACTGGCTCGAGAGGAATTATGTGCTTCATTCCTGGATCCAAGAGTAAATAATAGATCAATTTTAAGTATCAGCTTTCTAGAAAAGGAAAAGAATATCAGACTATATGGCTTTCCAGTGCAGGAATGTTTAGGTTTTGCATATCCCAAAGACTTCATGAAATCATATAGGTTGAAATAAAGAAATAATTTTGACATCCGCAGTATTAAGAAAAGTGACAGATACAGAGCAGACACTTCATAAATGCCTACCAGATAGAATAAATAAGAGTGTGATAATATACCAAAGAAGGTCATGAAGAAGAAATGAAACAATTGTTTGTCTTAGTATAAACCCCAGTTAAATTTTGGGTTTTTGCTTGTGCACCTTAAGGAACTGGGAGACTAGTGTGCTCACACATGGTCCAGATTCTAGAAAATAATTAGTCTCATCACAACCAGGCTGTCACTAGAGGAGAGACTGGGAGAGTCACCTCCTAATGATAAGAGGAAGAGGACTTTTCCCTTAAAAACTTATTTCTGTGCCTTAGCATGGGAATTTTCTTAGTCTGGAAAAAAGAAAGTAACTGGCAAAAATAGGCCACAATTTTCTTTGTAAGAATGTGGCCACAGTTATTCAGAGGCCAAGAAAATACTTATCTACCACAAAAGTATGTTTGTCTTTTGAGACACCACCTTGGTATTGTGCCTGCTGGAAAAGGCCAAAGCATTTATGCTCAGGGCTTAAATCTGTCAGATCACTCCAGGGGAGGAGAACTGACATGCTGGATTGAATTTCTAACCAATTTATATTTGCAAAATATGTGCTTGGTTTTGATAAATTCCATATAGTTTCTCTCTCTCTTCCTCTCTTACTCTCTCTCTCATATATATCTATATGTTACATATATATGACATATATATGCAACATGTTTCTGTGTACAAGTATGTGTTATATGTTCTCTATATGTGTGTATATATGCATATACACATATATTTACATACTCAGCAATTTAAATGATAACCTAGAGAAAAACAAATTTTCTATAGTTTAGTGATATTTGGTAGTGATATTTGCATTTGTACCTTCGTTCTCTCTTACTTTGAAATAACAAGTCTTGTATCAGTATCTACTTCCCTTTTTCACAGAAATGTCTTAAATGTAAATCTAAAAACAAACCTGTGAAAAATATGGCCCTTCTTTATATATCCTTATTTAGCTGGGATTTTCTTCCACCTGGAAGAAATAACCGGTGATGAAAACTGGTTTTTTCCACTCAATAAAAAGCAATCTCTAGGTAGTTGAGGCCTTTGCTATTGCTTTGCACTGCCTAACAAACCTAGTTTATTTTCCTTTGAGCTTTGAAGGAGCAACTGAGCACTTCTAAGGAAACAAAAAAGAGATACTAACGTAAACACAGGATCAATTGGCAGGAAAAAATAAACCACCTTGAAAATGAGAGGTCATAGGAGATGTATCATACCTATGTTTTGTATTTTGTTCTCCAAATTTGTTATTTTTTAAATGAGGAAGGAAAAAAGAGCCAAGCTTTTAAAGTAGTGTTTGAACTGTAGAGTCTTATTTCACTAACAATGAAGAAAATCTTGAAAGACTATGAACATTTCTATTTGAAAACATTAGCTTTATTCTCAGTGTGTATTTGAGGTTTAGTATTTTACTATAGTAAATTTCATTCTTTTTAATATATAATATAGGGACTGGAGATATAGTTCAGTGGCACAGCACTGGCTTGGCAAGTGCAAGATCCTAAGTTCAATTCCTAGGATCATAAAACAAAATAATCTAAGAGCTTGATGAAAGCATTCAGTCACAAGCCGCATCACATCTGCCATGATGAAGGTAAAGACTAGGTCATCACATTATCCCAGGGCATACCCTATGCAGATGTGGTGTCCAACTTGCCTGTCTGCTAGTCCTAGTCCCTGGAGTCTTCTAATGTATTTTCCAGAATGTTCTGCAAATGGAGTTGCATTGTATGTACCCAATGGCCTGCCTTCTTTCACTCAGCTCAGTGCATTAATATTCATCCATGATGTTTTGTGTATCAGTGTTCATCCCCTTTCATTGCTGGAACACTTGGTGGCCTGTAGTTTGATTGGCCATCTTGGCTAAAAGACTCTGGCTTTTGGTGAGTCATTGTACATATGTATGTGCAGGTTTTGGGATATTTACAGGCCAATTCTGATTTGAATACTATCATTAACTCTTTCAAAATCCTCTAAAGCCCTCTTTCAAATGGGATGTGCTAGTTAAGGTGAAAGAATAATGAATGAAAAGAGAAGAATCAGGGATTTTAAATTTCAGTTCATTTACCAACTGGCTTCTGAATCCCTTCGGACAAATTCCCATTCTTGCAAATCTTTGATGAACCCTTAAGCGTGCCCAGATGAGAAAATCAAGAGCTTAGTGTAAAATCTGGGGCCAGACAGTTGTACTCTCTGTTCTGATACACATTCCAGGCTTCTCTGTCCAGGTATGTGCAGGGTCACTTCTTATCTCTGTTAAGGGATGACCACTTTCTAGCTTCCCTACAGTGTCCATGAGACCCTACACATCATATCTGTGACTCAGATCCACCCAATCTTGGCTCAGGTCTTGACTCTACTGCCACCTACACCTCCCTCAATCTTGTCCAGGCACTTTCCATCATGGCCTAGGGTCCAGTTCTTCTAAGTCTCTTTCTACAGCATGGAAATATCTTAAAGCCAAATGAAGGTTGCCAGTTATAGTCACTTACCTCAATATATCAGGGTCTGCACACTTTCACACAATGATGATATCAAGAGATGCCACAGGATTGGATGCATCATATAAAATGCAAGAGTTAAAGGCCATGGTGTACAAAACAGGCGATGTCCATTTGCAAGTAAAGTATGAAATTGGTGGGTTTAACACTAGAAAAACAGCTCACGTCTGTAGGAAGCAGGCATTTAGATAAATCTCCTAAAGTTTGGCAAATGTGTTAATCTAAAAATAGAGGCTCCTTTTCTTCCTTGCTTTTTTTTATTGCAACATGAAAAATATTACTGAAGGGAAGGTTATGAGTTGAGGGAGAAACGCTTTTAAAAAAATGCATGATTTTATCCCAGAAAGCAATAATGCTAACAATCTGTCTGAAATGCTTCCAAATGAACTCTGAAGAAAAATATTTATAAGCTTGAACATAGTATCAGATTGCAGCCTTCTAATTTCCTAAGGGTCTATTTTCCTTCAAATAAAATCCTGCAAAAAATAAGAACAAAATATCAAACAACGAGCCTGACTTATAAAAAGAGTTTTCTACACATTATTAGCATCTTGCGGCTGCAAAGATTATCCTTCTCCCACTCTTCTTTGATGCTCCATTAACTACATTTCTTGTCTCTGTATCAAAGGCATTTCACTTTGCCTTTGTCCTGGCTAAACTGATATACAATGTGGATGCTGTCACTCAGTCACTAAAAATCCTGCAGAACAGTTCGTTTCTTTAGGATGGCATCACTTTAGGACTGCCCATTAAGAACAAGTGCAGGGTCTTCAGAAAAGTGTGATAGCTCACAATTTCCCCCATCCAGCCTAAAAAAGAAACCCCTCTGATTACAAACTTTGGTGCTTTATGTGTTCATTAAGCATTAGGGGCTCAACTGTGCCCTTCCCCCAAGGCATACATTGAAGTCTTAATGTCTAGTGTTACTGAATGTCTGTATTTGAGCAAGAGGTCTTTAAAGAGGTAATTCATTTAAAATGAGGTCATGTAGGTGGGACTCAATGCAGTAGGCCTGGTGTGCTATGAGAAATCAGGACATAAACACAACTGGAAGAAGACCATGAGAAGACACAGGGAGACAACGATAGGGATACAAGCCATGGAGAGAGACTTGGAAGACACATACCCTGCTGACACTTTGATTTTGGACTTCTAGCCCAAAGAATGGTGAGGGAACTCGCCTGTTGTTTGAGTTACCCAGTTTGTGTTCTTTGTTATGTTACAGCACCATATGCAAACAAACATCCTAAGATGCAATCCACAGATGCAACTGGTAAGAGAAGTAAAGAGGAAGGGAAGAATATTCACACAGTGGTTGCCTTGCTTGGCACCCTCCTTCAGCAGCTCTCCTGAACACTCAAGATGAGCCAAACCCTGTCTTATCTGACTAGTACAGATAACAGTGAGCAAGCAAACCAGCTTTGTGAGCCCTGAAGGCACAAGGAGTCCACCAACCAGCTCACCAAGGTATGTTGTGTATGGCAAACACACCCCAGGACCGACTGCACCAAAGTCTCTCTGTGTGAGTTCACTATCTTTATTGCTTCTATCCAGATGAAAATTAGGTTATTAGATTCTTCCTCAGCACATTTTCAAGAAAGAGAAATAGTGCTTCTGTCTGCAGTTGGTGTGAGGTAGCTCTCAGGGACAGAAGCAAAAGGAAGTCAAGGAAGAGAGGAACCAAGTGCCCCTAAATGAGCTTCACCTACACAATTTCATCTGAGCCTGGCCAAACCCCAGGCTTTCTGCTAGGCGCTTACTCTCTTATGAGCAGAAATTAAGGTTGAGAGATTTTAGACAATGAGAACTCATATCATCACAGGAAAATGTCAGTAAAATATGTAAGATGATTACCATACAGAAAGAAGAATACTCATGAGCAATGTTTGCAAACAGGAAGTACTTTGTCACTTTACTTGTTATCCTAAAAATTACCCATTATCTCATATTGTCTCATAGGTGGCTTTAGACATAGACTACTCAAGTTAGCACTTTATGGCAGACAAAGAGCTCAGGGCTCAGAGATCAATGTGTTTCACCTTGAAAAGAGCCTCTTATGTGATCAAGAGAGGATGCTAAAGTTTCCTGTTATCATGTCTACTTAATTTTCATTCTTGTTTTGCACAGGAGTAAAGTAGCACACTGAATTTTAGTAGAGATGGAGGGCAGTGACAAGGTAACCAGAGAGCAACAGTTTACACATGAATGTGTGTGGCTGTGAAGAAGCTGATTTACTCCTTCACTTGTGTATTTCCATTGAGCATTGTCAGTGATTCACTCACTCATCTAGCCTTTACCAGATTTCTCAACATCAGTCAGTGCATCAAACACCAGGATTCCGTAGTCAGCATAACCAAATCCAGCCCTAGGTTTCAGCTAATACCAGCATCCATTCCAGTGGGATGAAAGAGACATTTATCAAATGCTTATATACTTGCTTCATTTCCATCTGAGATGTGTGCTTCCAGAGGAAGAACTGTGGTCAGGGAAGGCTCCTGAGGAAATGACATTTGACCTGAGGGGCTCTGCACAATGTGAATTCCTGGAAAAAATGGCAATGGTTTGCAAGACTTTGAAACAGAAGAGATTCATCAAGTGCATGAAGCTAAAATATTGCTTCTCATTTGCATACTGGCAAATTAAATATAAGGTAGCAAAAGTGGTCAATAGGAGGGCAGAACTAATGTGAAGTTTGAAGCACAAAAAGACAGCTCACTCCAAATCTTCTACAGTTCATTGTTCTTCCTCCTCCTAGTAAAAGAAACCCTGGCAAGGGAGCAAGTGCATTCAATGTATCTTGCAAGCCAGATCAAGTGCAAATGGTAAATTACCACCTTCACTCATGCCCTGGGATTCAGAAAGAAGACAGTGTATGCTGAATATTTGGAAGGAATTTAGTTCAAGGTTAAACCAACAGGTGGTATGTGGCATATAAATACAATAACTGTACAATTAGATTTCTTTTATCTGGCAACAGAAAAGTGCTATGTTTACTACTTTCAAGTAGGATATTACTTAAATCTACTCTAGAATTAACTGTAGAGTGAATAATTTATATAAAGGATTTATTATTTGTCAAAGGTTTTATCCTAGAACCTGATTCAGGTGTGCAAGGGAGTTCTGACTCTATAAGGTCATGGATAAGCTTTGGGTGGAAGAGATTATATTTTAATATTGTTGTTCTTTCAGGATGAACCAGAGGTAAGGCAGATGGAGGAACTCACAGGTCTTTATATCAGAATAAACAAATAGAAATACCTGTTGTAGGGATATGATTGATGGTTCCCAAACTGTAATGTCATACTCTAAGTTTGGGAAAATAAAGTCAGCTTCTTATATTATTAGACTTGAAAACAATCTCAGGCAGTGATTATTTAGGTTTTGTATAAATTCAGTTGTAAGTACAGAGGATGGTAATTCTTGACTTGGATCTGTGAATTTCTGAATAGGAATAGAAATCCTCCCCTTAGAAAGACATCACAGAAATAAGAGGCTTGGGTATTTGTGAGTGGCAGGGGTCCAATAGCAGGTAGATGTGTCGGGTTCATCTTAGCTGTACCTATAGCACTCGTACAGGTATCATCACAGTTTAAAGTCAATAGTGGTGGGATATGAACATACGGAAAGCAGTAAATGATAAAATCTATGCCTTGTCCTTTTTCCTCTGGCAAGTTGGTTACTAAACATTTGCCAACACATCTCTGAATATAAAGGTACATTTCAAGATGAAAGATATAGATAACAGCGCTCTGCAGAACACCTCCCCCAAACTATCTCCAAAGGATGAGAGGCTGGGTAGTCACCTACCAGTTCCACCCAGAAGCAGAAGCTAAGCATGGCTCTGGGCCATTCATTCCCAGTCACCTCCAGCTGCCCTGGCATTGCCCCAGCACTCCCTTGGCTCAGCTTATTACCTCACCTGGGATACCTTAATGGCTTTTGACCTCCAATTCCTTTTTTATGACAAGTCATTCTAAAGATTGAGGTCTTTGAAGTGACACTTGGAAATACAAACCATACTATCTTTTCCCATAAGGCTATCAATTATTTAACATGCTATTCAATGCTTTTATCTGTCCCAATCTACCTTTCAGTTTTCTCTCTGCTTAATATTCTCATTAATTTGGACCAAATAACTTCCAAATTGCCTTTTTAAAAGTAGAAAGTATTTTCTTTTTTATTTAAAGAAAAAAGAAAGGAAAACAATACAAAACAGAAAAAAGGGTAGAAGTAATACAGAATTTCAAAGAAAAATATTAATGCTAAGAAATTACTAGTTGATAAGTTACATATTATCCTCTTAGAAATAGTTGTTCATGTTACAAAATCAAAGCATAAAAAAGATAGACATTCAAACACTGACAGTGCAAACCATTCTGTTCAATGATCCTATGAAAACTTAGTAATATAGTCATCTATCTTACACATTTAAACATACATGCAGTTATATCCTTTAGAACATTTTCCTTCCCTTTCATTTTACAATATCTATTACACATTTTGGATCTTATTACTCTTTAAGTTTTTATTATTTTTACACTAGAGACACAATGTGATATTTATTAATGTGAGTCTTGCTTATTTCACTAATGATAATATTATCAAGTTGCCTCCATTTACCTATAAAGGTCTCAAGATCATCCTTTTTTATAGCTGAGTAGTATTCCATTGTATAAAAATACCACATCTTTTTCATCCACTCTGCAGTTGATGGGCATTTTGATTGTTTCCAAGATCTAGCTATTACAAATTGTGCTGCTATAAACATGGATGCACATATATCACTGTGGCATAATCTTTTCAATTTTGGGGGGAAAATACCCAAGAGGGGAATAGCTGGGGTGAATGGCACTTCTAATAAAGTAGGAAGTATTTTCTTTATTTTGTGTGTTAGGCTTCTTTCTTAGCATGATCAAAAATACGAGATGTGATTTTTAAGTGTAATGCATAGGAACAAAGACAAATTGGGCAATGCTTTCATTACAGAAACCATCCACATTAATTGTTTATGCCAAGATCCTTCCAAAAAATCTCTACCATACAGTCTTGGAAATTTTAGGGACTCTTTTTTTCTCATACATGTAACATTGAGTCAGATAAGTAACTCACAATACTGTATCCCTTGGAACAGTGAGGGCTTCTGGGAGTAGGAAGATGTTGGGGTCAGATGATGAGCAAGATACATAATATGCATGGAATGTACTTCCATGGTCTCCTTTGCACCTTATTTAGGGTTTTTCTTCTAATTGTGGCAGAATTTTTCACATAGCATCTCTGTCTCTGCTCATGCTCTGTGCCTCTTCTGGGATACCTTCACTATACAACTGCTTATAATCATACTTACATCTAAGGGTCCTGCTTAGCTCATCTCCCCATAAAGCTTTCTTTGATCACTTTAACAAAAAGCACTCTCTCTTCTTAATTCATTCATTTTTTATCCTTCTTTAACTTCTTTTTGCATGCTACCTGTATTACAGTTAATTGCTAGATACTTTATCTGCAAAATTAGACTACTCCTTAAAGGCATGGATTATGACAGCATAGCACCAATAAACCATATATGACTAATACCAAATGGCTGTTACACAGTGTTATTCACAGTGCTGCATGTCAAATATACATTATCCAATGTAATCTCCAAAGTGCCCTTTAAAGAAGAGGGTGGATACAGAAGGAAACTGGATGGAAAAGGAAGAATTGAAGAAAAAAAGGAAATAGAGTTTTTGCAAACAGGAAGGAGACTAAGAGTTATAAGAACCAAGGAAGGATGAGAGGGGTAGGGGATAAAAAGTGAATTAGGGAACATTATAAATGTGTATCAACCGCTCACAATAAATGTAATCATTATATACTGCAAACATGTTCTGATATCCCATATCCAGCTATTGTCATGGCTAGGATTTGAATTCAAGTCTATGAAAACAGGTTCGTTGTTAAATTCAGATTTGTACCCTTCACCTCTAGAACAAGATCATGCATGTAGATCCTCAATATGTATTTTCTGAATCATGAGTAAATTATATTTCAAAAGCATGATTTCTAAAATATCATATAATCAATATTTTCTACCATCATCATCTTTAAAAATAAAGAAATGGTAGCTCTTCTCAATGTTAGTTCAATAATATTAACATATCCCAAATGTCTGCTGTTGATCACCAACATGTAGAAAACCTGATTTGTATAATATAGGCTGGGGGAAAAAACATGTAATTTGTTGATGGTTTTGAATGTAGCTATAAAATATAAGAACATAACATTTATGTAATTTCTGCATTACAGGCTTTCCCTTGATATTTTAGTAACCATGAGATTGGGTGTTCAGATATTGTTTGCTCAACACTACTCAAAAAATATACAGCTTCTTGAATAATCTTTGATTCTAGTACTGGAGAAGGGAAAATACAAGACGAGTCTGGAGTATCTTGTGGCATTAGAAAGTAACGAAACACTCATAAAAGGATAGGCATTGTCAAAGGTACCCCAAAGACAACTAGAAAGAGTTCCCAAAGGCCAAGTATGGGGCCAATTTGGCAACAAAGATAAGTAAATAGAGTAAGGAATTATGACTCATAGTGGAAAAATAAATCTCCACGAGTTCATGCCAACATAAATACATGAGTGAAAAATAACTAGAGAGAAAAAGATATCTTTTTCTTATATTAGAATCACAGATATCAATATGAGTGAATGGTAGAAAATCACAATGAGGAGTAATACTTATTGCATATGAAGTTCATTATGGAATGTAAAATTTAGTGGACAAAGGCATGAGGAGAAACAAGATATTTGCATAGTCTTCTAATATCTTTCAAAAGTACTATTTAAAAGGGTAAAATACTAACTTTGCCTTGGGTTGATGGCTGATAGCACATCATGCAAATGATTGAAATGTAAAATAAATAGAGACCTGTGACCTGCTGATTGGATGCACCAAGAGGTCATTACATCACTGTGTGATACTCTTGCAAAAATTATGTATTCTCAATATCATGATGAGTAAACATTGACAAACCTAGTTTAGGGAATTTTGAAATTTCCAGACAGTATTTTTCTACATGTGGAAGGTTTGACAGTAAAAGCCAAGCATGGTGGTCAATGGATGCCTGTAATCCCAGCACTTGGAAGTCTGAGGCAGGAGGATCACAGAAAGTTCTAGGCCAGCCTGAATTACATAGCAAGACCCTGTCTCAGAAAGCCAAACACAAAAAAATTAAAAATTAAAGAAAAGCAAAGGACTGTCATAGAATTGAGGAAAGTAAGGATATACAAAGAAATTCGATGTGGGATTCTGGACTAGAACAAATATAAAAAAAACAAGGTCAAATGGTAAAATTGTGTAAAGTTTCTAATAGGTTTAGTGATTCATTGATAGTTTATTGTACTAGAATTATACAAAATGCTACTATCAGAGAAAGCTACTATTGGAAATGCTCTAAAATTTTTTGAAACTTTTTGACAAACTTTTTTCCAAGAAAGAGTTAAGAAAAAAAGTCTAGTATAAATTCGCTAACTTTTCTTCTTTAAGACAAAATTTTTAGTAATGTACCCAGTGTTCCAGTGCAGTCTCAAAAGGTGATACACTGGGATTATGGAACTTAAGTTGAGAGTTAAAAGACCCTTGGAGAAGAAAACCCCACACCTCCCTTCCATCCAGGTAAGGAAAGAGAGCCCAGAGAGGATGGGAACTGAAATCTCACTAGGTTGATCTCAAGCCCTTAACCCCTGCATTTCTTATCGCTTCCCTTTAATGAGAACACCTAATTCAAGTCAAAGAACACTTGCTGTTGAATTAATCAGTTGAACCAATTCAATCTAAATTCATAAACTATTTTCAGAACTGTAACAGTCTAATTACTAATGTGTTTATAATGAAATTATCAAAATCTTGCTCAATCAGAATGTAATGTCTTGCCTTTCATATAAATTTGAATAGCACTTTGAGAAGGACAAATATACTTTCACTACAAAATTTAATCTTAGTTCAACCAAATTTCAGGTCAACAATTTCAAGAAGCTCAAAGTTTAGGTAAAATGCATTATTCCCTTTAGGTAAAACCATCACTTTATTTCCTCTTGTGTATAGGTTCCATCTTGCTCACTTATTTGTTTATGCTATACACACACACACACACACACACACACACACACACACACTCATTAAGACAGACTATCAGTTATTTTATTTCATTGAGTCTAATTGTCTGAAATGGCTTAATGATACAGTCATTGTATATTAGGGACTTGAAGGAGACACTGATAGTCTTGGCATTCTGCCCATGTGCTTTCTTCCAGTTTTTATTGCTCGTACAATTTCTGCTCCTCGACAGAACTCCCCCTCCCCTCCTTTCACCCTCTCTTGCCTGCACTTTGCACTTAGCAGATGGTGCTGTTGTGTGATCATGGTTAACAGGATTAGACGAGATCATTGCATTGGAGCATTCTTGAATATCACAGCTGTTTCTCCTCTGCCATGATTCCACTCAATTAATGTCTACAAACTATTGCTCTGGTCAGTCCTAGTTTTCCAATGAACACCAACATAAAAGTCTGAGTATGTTCACATTTTGAATAGGAAAAAGATTTTAATGCTAGCAATGAAAATACTTGACACTCTTATATATGTATGAATGTCTCAGGGTTTTTTTGGTGGAGGGCTGGGGAGGTTGGTTGGTAATGGAGTTGAATTCAAGACCTACACATTGAACTGCATTCAAAGTGCCACTGTGACAATTTATTTATTTTTTTATTTTGAGACATGGTTTCTCTGAGTTGTCCAGGATGAGCTGGAACTTTTGATCCTCCTGTCTCCATCTCCCAGAATGCTGGGATCACGAGTATACCCCACCATGCCTGGCTCAGAGTAATCTTTTATGTTCATCTTCAACTTACTCTCCACTGTTCCTCTGCCTTCCATTAAGGTCAGCATCACCATGCCTAGTTTATTTTTTGTTTATACAATTTGTTAGTTCCTGCTTTGATCCCCACTGTCTCCATCCCAGTTCATGCCCCATATGCCTGAAATTTAATACACTTGAATAGCCAACAGGCTGATGGAAGACCATATTCCACCCCTGGTAATTCCTGGTACTGTCCCCACCTAGCGGTAGGAATGGGGTAGGGTGGTGGTAGATTACATCATGGTGGGGCAGAAACCTCATGATGTTGGGGGCAGCTTCTTCAGCAACAGGGATAGCATGAGTAACCTCAGTCCAGAAGGGTCTCTGTAGCTATACCCTTACTCTCATGCTCCCATTTGTCTAAGGCAGAAAGAGCAAATGTAGTACTGGAAATCAAACTTGAGGAGCCATAGGAGTTTGTTTACTCAAATGAAAGAAAAGAATATCAATTAGTGTACAGATGACAAAGAATACCTCTAGAGTATATGGAATCTTGCTTATAAAACTTATCAAAGAGCTGTCTACTATTAAACTTTGTCCTATATGAGGTTCTGGGAAGATGGCAGAGTGGTAAACAGTAGAGAAAGAGCCTCTCCAAGATTTGATGTCCAGACACTGGAATACAGCACTGTGAAGAAGGGAAGAGAAGCAAGTGGGTGCCCTGAACCCAAGAAGGATCTGAAGTGAGAACTGAAGCCCATGGATAGAGTGAAGAGAGAGACTTCAATAAAGAAAGAGGTGGCAGACAGCACCTTCTCTCACTGCCAGGACTCACAGCATGGGAGGGACAGTTCAAACCTGCAGACACACGGTGACGGCTGGCAACCCCAGAAGCCTCCATGGAGAGACACACCTGTGGAAGGGAGCAGTGGATGCAGAGGACTGCACTGGCTGGGGGTGAATGCTGCGGGATCAGACAGCTGACAGGAGAGGGTGACTGGCTGAGAGTCATTGTGCAGAGGGACTAACTGAGCTCAGAACTCAGAACAACTGCTTGTTTCATCTAGTGGCCTCAAGCAGAGTTCAGGACTGTAGAAGGTGCACTGACTTCTGCAGGCTGAATAGTTCCAGTCTCACAGCCAGAAACCAGCCTGAACTTCAGGGGAAGTGAAAGTGAAGCCTCTGTGAGATTTTTCACCACCCCACCATAGAGCTGCTGCTGGCTTGCTGGGATTACTCAGCATGGATATGAAGTCAACCCATGTTGTTCACCACTAACAGCAGATGAACCTTGGAGTGGACATTATCCAGAGCAGTGAGACAAGGGAAGGAAATAAAAGGAATAAGGATAAGAAAGAAAGAAGTTAAATTTCCATTAATTGTGAATGACACAATACTCTACCTAGAAGACACCAAAAATGCCACCAAAAGACTTCTAGATTTAATAACCATATTCAGTTGCATAGCTGGATACAAAGTCAACAGTAAAAAATCAATAGCCTTCTGGCACACGAATAGCAAACTCACTGGGAAAGAAATTAGGGAAAAAAATAGCATCCTGTCACAATAGCATCCAAAAAATGAAATACCTAGTCATCAGTCCAATGAAGGAAGTAAAAGACATCTACATTGAAAACTATAGTACTCAAAAAAGGAAATTGAGGGGGGTTTAGCTCAGTGGTGTAAATGCCTGCTTGGCAAATGTGAAGTCGAGTTCAATCCCCAGTACCAAAAAAAAAAAAAAAAAAAAAAAAAAAAAAAAAAAAAAAAAAAAAAAAAAAAAAAAAAAAAAAAAAAAAAAAAAAAAAAAAAAAAAAAAAAAAAAAAA
>PVJX010023372.1:0-10054 GCA_004027295.1 Dolichotis patagonum | reverse complement strand
TCTAATAGCATATGTTACAAATTGGAGAAAACAGCTTCCAAATTCATTTGGAAACAGAAGAGACCTAGAGCAACAAAGGCAAGCAGGGTGCATCACAATACATGACTTGAACTTATATTGCAAAGCTTCTGTGATAAAAAAAAAAAAATGATACTGGCCAAAACACAGACCCAGGGATCAGTAGAATAGATTAGAAGATGCAGAAACAACTCCAGACATACTCAGCCACCTTATCTTTGATAAACGTGCCAAACACATTTACTGGAAGAAAGATAGCCTCTTTAATAAATGGTGCTGAGAAACTGCTTTTCCACATGCTGAATTTTAATGTCAGACCCATGTCCTTCACTACACACTAAAATAAAATCAAAACGGTCTGTTATTACACACCTGTAAAAACAATACCCAGGAAGCTGAGGCAAGAGGATCACTATGAGTTGGAGGCCAGCCTGGGCAATCCTTTCTCAAAAAGACAAAAATTTAAGAAATTAAAACTAAAATAGAAATGGATCAAAACCTAAATATTAAAAGAGAAACACGAAGTCAAATGGAAGAGACAAGAGGTAGAAATTTTGAAGACATTAGTGTAAGCAAGGATTTTATTAACAAAACCCCAATTGCACAGAAACTAACACAAAGAATCAACAACTGGGATGTTACCTTATCAAAAACCTTTTGTACAGTGAGAAACCACCACCAAGGTGAAGATACAACCCACCATATGGGAGAAAATTTTTGCAAGCTGTTCCTCAGACAAAGGACTACTATCTAGAATACATAAAAGACTAAAAAAAATCACACTTGCAAAATTTAAAAATCCAGTCCAAAAATGGACATCTTAAATGAATTAGCACATCTCAGATGAAGAAATAGAAATGGTAAATAAATAGATGAAAAATGTTTAATTAACATCATTGGTCATTTGAGAAACACAAATTAAAACAGTGCTGAGATTCCATTTCACCTCAGAAAGAATGGCTATTACAAAGAAATCAGCTAGTAACAAATGCTGGTGGGACTGTAGGGAAAAAGAAACCCTTTTCCACGGTTGGTGGGAGTATAGACGGGTGCATCCTCTGTGGAAAATCAATGCGGAGATTCCTCAAGAAACTAAGACTAGAGGTTCCACTCAACCCAGCCATTCACTTTCTTGGCATCTCCCTGAAACAATTGAAAGCATCATGCCATAGTGATATACGCATAACCATGTTTATAACAGAAGTTTGTAGTAGCCAGATCTTGGAAACAGCCCAAATGCTCATGAACTGATGAACAGATAAAGAAGATATGAATTTTTCATACAATGGAGCACTACTCTTCCATAAAGAAGGATGTATTTGGGATATTTCTAGGTAAATAGATGTACCTTAAGACCATACTCTTAGGTGAAATAAATTGGACACACATGTGTAAATACTATATTGTTTCTCTGGTGTGAGAAACCACAAGTGTAAATAAAGACCAAAAATTAGAGTAAGGTTGGTGAAATAGGAAGAAAATGTTCAAATAGGAAGGGGAACAAGGAAAGAAGGAGTGGGGAAAAAAGGGAAAATTTTATAAAAATGAGAAAAGAAGAAAATGGAAACAATGGTTTTGTAAGTAAGGAGGGGAAGAGGGGGTGAAAGGAAGGTACAGGAATAGAATAAAAAGAATCAAGTTATGCCACATACAGGTATAACTTCGCTATGATGAATGTGATAATTATGTATACCTAAAGTATACTAATAAAAATCATTTTCTTAAAAAAATAATAAAATTTTGACCTGTATAACATTTTAACTTTAACATACAATCTCATTTCATATTGTATAAATTATCTCATTTGATTTTTACACCAATATAGTCTCATACAGTTTTATAAATGAAGAAACCGAAGTTCTGAGAGGTTGAGACATTTTCTGACTCTTACACACCTAGGAAGATGCAGCCCAACTTTAAGCCTGGGTTGCCTGTCTCCAAGCATGCTAGACCAGTTCTGCAAAACCTTCCCTGACTCATTATGACTGGGAACTCAGGACTTTTGATCCTTTTCATGGTAATTGCATTCATTTTCATTGCTGTCCTATGCTATTCATAATATTTTGGAGAAATCCCCTCTAAACCTAGAATTGCAGGACCACACAATACTACAAAGCAGGCAGTATGAGCTCCTTGCACCATATAAGGAAATGGATGTTCAAAGAATCAAATAACCAGTCATGTATCAAGCTAAACCATATGGGATGGGAAGCTGAATTTAGGCGGTATGATTTCTCTTCTTCTGTGCCATTTTGTTAATTTTGATGTGGTTATTTTCAGACTAGTTGGATGTTTTCCAGAAAGAAAGAAGTGCAGGTTTGTAACAGCTTAGCATCCACACTCTCCTATTACATATATGCATGAACATTTAAAATACTCACATACCTGAGAAAATAAAAATATGAGAAAACAAAAATAATATTCCAATTGACATACCATGTATATCTCTTCTATGTAGTGGCTAGTATGCTTTGGACTACTACTTACCAGTAATTATAAAAATGTTAACAATGTAATTAGTCTCATATCTACTCTTTAGTAGGATTCCTACCTCCAAAGATAAGACTGAAAGGTCTCGCACAAACACAGAACATATGGAGCACGCAGAACAGATCATGTCACAATAAGCAAATATAACAGAAAACCATTTTGTACTTATCTGTGCTCTTAGTTATTTCAGGTACTAGGTTAACTTATGTCTGGAGGATGAGTCAGCTAGAATGTACAACAAGTAAACAAAATATCATTCTTTCTTTCTCTGCGTAAAAGGCAGCCAGGTTGTGTAAAGAACATGTAGCATGCTCATGGCCCTCTGTAAGTGGAGCATCGTGCGTGTCCTGCCATGATTCTAGGTAGGTCCCATAACAGCCTGTTCAGAGGGGCTGCACACCAGGCAATGGAGACCTGGGGAAGCCAACACTGCTATGCTTTTCAATAGACCTTCTAAGACTTTCTCACCTAAAATGAAGGGAGAAGATTTATCTCAAGAGTGGGAAACCAGTCCATCACAGCCCCATCAGAAGTCATCATGGTTGGTAAGCATTACTTTTCAAATTTGTTGCAATTTGTAAATATTCCAAGCAATTTCAGCCCAACATTTCAAATCTGTGTCTTTACATTTATTTTCTCATGAATTCTGTAGATAACTAGGGAGATGAAGTGATGACATTTGGGGTTTTTATTTCTGATCTATTTGGAAGGGAACACCTGCCCCAGGACATCGAGACCATGCATGTCTGTACATGAACTACAAAATGTGCCCCTGGCCTTCCCCAGTAGAGGAAACTCCCTGGTATATGAATCTGTCCCCTGGCTTCTTGGCCAGGCACAGCCTGTACATCATTCACAGCAGCCTCCATCCTGGAATTAGCTCAAGTTCTGGAAGTAATCAGGGGAATTGAAGGTGCTTGCATATGGAGCTAGAGTCTGTTTTCTTCTAGTAATACATTTAATCAAGACCAAATGATTATAAAACTTCCAAAAGCCTATGATATTTTCCTAATAAAACATTTTTAAAATTCAAAAGCATAAAATTCTGCAACATGTTTCAATTTTTTCAAGTACCTTCTTCTATTGCAAAAAAAGGTTTGCAGTTTTAAGACTCAAGTATTTCATGAGTTTGCAAATTCTTACATTCTGTGGATTTCTTGCACAAAGCCAAGAAAATTGCCAAAGATAACAAGGAATGATCTGTCAATCCAGTGCAAAGGCTGACTTTCATATCTTGAATTTATAATTTGGAGAAACTGAGAAACAGACACGGAACATTAAAGAGGGTTCACAAGACCTTGGCAAGGATGCCAGAGGACAATTCACAAGGCACAGATCTTGCTGAAACTGAGTCCCTCTGCAAGCTGGCATCAAGTATGGCCTGGGTTCCTTGTTCAGCCCCATTCCTCCCATTTCTTGGACCATCCCTTCCCTTGATGCTACTTTGATGCTAGCCAGCTACTTCTCATCCTCCCTCGATGGGCAAAATTATCACAGACTCGCAATGCTTAAAATCATCATTTCCCCACAGTTCTGCACCTCAGTGTTTTCTGTTTCAATGAATGGGAGCATCATCTAATTCATCACTGAAGCCAGAAAACTAGAAGTCATTCAAAAGTCCTTACTCTCCTTTACTCCTCCCCTGACACACATCAGCCACCATATCCTGCTGCTTTTACCCATCCACTTCCCCACATCCATTCTGTCACTGCTGGGATACAGCTCACTGTTGTCTGTAACTGAACTAACCATCTTCCACACCAAAGTCACAGTGAAATTTCCAAAACAGCTTCTCACTGGCCTCATAGAATCCAAACCCAAGGTGGCTCTTCCTTCTGGTTCCAGCCTCCTTCTCTAACATCCTACTCTGCTTAGAGACCAATGATTCCAATATTTCTGCTGTTCTGGGAGGCAGTGTGTTCTCACTATCTCTGGCCTTTCCCACATGGGATTTCTCTTCCTGCTGCCACTCCATGGTCAGGTGCCACTGGCCTTCTCGTGAGTTCAGCTAGAGGTCATATCTAGGCAGAGAGAGGTGTCCTCCCTTCCGGCCCCACCACAAACTCTGCTTCACCTATTACAGGAAGGCCGTGTCCATCTTTTTCACCTAGAGAAGCTCTGCCCACATTCCCCGTCACCACTGCTTACTCCCCAGCACAATCCCCAGCCCAGAGCACAAGCTAATATATACTTCTTCACTCAGTGAAGAAATATCTTGCTTATTTTTCTTTTAGATATTGAAACTAAAGAAACAAAAAAATAAACAAAATAATGGTAAGTAACGTAAAAAATGTTTTAAAAAGTAACATTTTCCCATTAAATTATGTTCCACATTTTTTACTAGGATTCTCATATCCTAGTATCACCTTTATCCTAGTTTTTTTTACAGAGTGCTCAGAGTGAATATCTACTGGAACATCTGTGTAAGCCACAGGTCGATTCATGCTGTCTTTAGAAATTATCACTCAGCCTCAGAGCCCATGGATTCTCTCCCAACCCACGTCTTGGGGCTGAGACAAAGTGCTAAATCTCTGAATGAGTACAACTGCAGCACCTGAACTCAGGAGCTGTGGAAGATAAACAGGCTACGTGTGCTCAGAGAAATCTGATCTGAATGGAAAGGCACAGTAAGCGTGCACACACACACACACACACACACACACACACACACACGGGGTGGGGGTAGAGGGAATTGTCAAAAAGTTACAGTCTCTCCTTTCCAGAGGCTTGGTAAATTTCTGCCCTTGACTTCCCTTGAGAAATGTCCTTTAACCTTAACATAATTATTCCCTTTTATGGCTTAAACCAGGTTAAGGTGAGTTAATGTTTAGCAAATACGGCAATACATTTTAAGTGAAATACAGTAAAGTATCATTTAAAGAACCATTTAAATGCACAGATAACTTTCACTGCATGAAGCATTGAATATTTGTCATGGAGCTTTCCTTCAGCTCCCAGATGAGCGCACAGCACGTTTTGTGCCCGAGCATCACAATGGTGCCACCACACAGAGGTGGTCTGCAGAAAAGAGTCATTGTCTGAATGGATGTCATTGAAAAGAATACAAAAAAAGTCACAGCTTAAATAATATAGGTTCTTGCCAAAAGAGAAAAGTGTGCATCTGACTGTTGTAGACATAAGAGCAGAACTCTGAGGGCTCTGGAGTGGTGTCCCTCAACCAGGTAAAAACTGAAGTTCCTGAGCCTCATCTCAGACATGGTAAATCCAAATATCTGAAAGGGGCCGATGCCTTCATGCTCTGTGAGCAGGCTCAGCAGGTCACTGGTATGCCTGGAACATTTCAGATGCACTGCTCTAATGCCCGTGACCAGTGACCATGGGGTGCAGTATAAAGGCCAGCATCAATGGGAGCTCATAAAGGGACACAATTAAGAGATGATCAATTACTAACATTGCACTATTTCTTTTCCTCTTCCCTGTCCTATTCTTGTTTTCTCTTTTTCCAAATGGACTATTCCTTGGGAGAAACTGTTTCTTATTCCTTTCATTTGGTTCTTATTCAGCCTTCTGAGGACACAAAGGGCCAGTTACTTGATCAATACATCCTTTACTTCTTTTGCCTCATGGAAGTCACAACTATTCTGCCTGTCAAGTTCCCTGGGCCTGCCAGTGGAAAAGGAAGCATATGACAAGCATAATGAATAGCATTAACTTTCTAAATTCACTGTTTATCTAAAATCACTACCCAGGAATTGAATTTCATTAATCACCCTGACATATTTTGGGTAGTAATAACATACGGGATCTAGATATTTGAATTACTTAAAAATAGAGCATATTATGTAAGAGACTTGTTTTCACCTACTTCCTCACCAAAATTAACGTTAGCTCACTAAGCTGGAATACATGATTTAAGAAAATAAATTTAACTTAATGCTTTTGCAAACTGTCACAGGTAGAAAGCATTAGTACGGAATATAATATCAGCCCTCTTTGAGCCTGCTATAATATCTGTGTTAGCACTGTGACAGGTTTCTGGCCTATTTATAAGCTGTGTTATCCTTTTTACCTAATCCTAGAGGAGAAGAGAGAGCCAAAGGATTGAAATTAATGATGTATATTTAGGGAGTCAGCTTATTGGACTGCTGCCCCAAACCAGAGAAAACCCTATATATGGAAAGTTCCCAAGTAGGGGAGGGACTGATGGAAAGAAACAAGGTTTTAATAAATAATCAAAGCTGTCAGTTAACTATTAATGATTTCTAAACACTTATTGAAACCATCTTAAAATGACCAAAATAAAAGTGAAAAAATGAACCATGAAACCAAAGTGTCTAATGTTCTCTTCTAAAAACTCTGATTACTGAGTTTGTTAAGTCTGTTAAGACACAATCTACATTTTCATATATCTTGCACAAAAAGAGAATTATCCATATGTGCTTTATGAATTTCCATAAACCCTCAATATGAGTTAGGTCATCAGGAATGATTTATAATTCCTATCATGAATCACTTCTTTTTTTCTCCTTCAGATATTCAATTTGTCTTTGAAAGCCCCAAAACATGACTGGAAAATATGACCTAAAACCACAAACTTTATGAAACTAAATGTTGAAGGTCATGCACAGATTAATAAGAACTATAAGTTTTAAAAGGGAATTGCGGGGTTAAAACAAATTTCTCAGGAAAGGTGCATGGAGTGTGCTGTCTTCGCTGGAGAGCAGATGACTGCAGGATCTCAAACGAAAACTGGGGCCACAAAGTTGACAAGTTTTATGTGCAATGCTGGTTTTTAAGCCAATTCTCTTTATAGTTGTCCCTTGACTGGAAAAGGAGTGTTTGTCGTGTTTTTCTTTAAATGCTCATGGATCACACCAAGAAATCAAAACTCAAAAAACCCCACCTAACCCTGTGCCATGTTAATCTTGACCTCCTTCTTTATGAGAGAAATGCTTACACATGATGTGTTTTCCAGAGGATGGACGGTCGCCAAGAAATGAATTCCCATGCAAGAAAAGAAAGCAAACCTTACCTGGGTAATCATTCTTGTCTATGTCTGAGTCCCCTCTTAAAGCAAAGCCAAATCCAGAAGGGACTGTCTGTGAGGCCCACACTCCGTGCAGCGTTTGGGAAGGCCTGATGTTTAAGCCATCCTGGTTTCCATTGTAAATGAGCACTTTGCCTCTCTGATCCTTGCCTGCAAAGGGCGCACCTATGGCGATGTCTACAGAAAAACATATTTGGAGATAAAGAAGAATGCTTTAGAAATAGTTAAGTACAATCCAAAGAGCAATACCGTAAATCCAAAGGGCTTCTCATGCTTTGCATGAGAGTAGTGTAGTACTGCAGCAATAGTAATTCTCACAAAGGGATGAAGGATAAGGCAAATCAAAGAAAATATAATTTTTAGATAGTTTAGCAGTATTCATTTCTCTTGGATAATAAGAATATGAAGCTTGGTAAAGCAGCAAATCACTTAAAAGGGAACTTGTCTTTTTTATTCCCCTTGAAGCTTAAGTATTTAATATGCATTTATGGTACTTTAAAAAACACTAATTGCTGAGTTTTTTGTTCAAAAAAATCTTAAGAGTACAATACACTTATAAAAAGTATCCATGGATACTGATTTCATGCTCCTAAATAGGATATTATGGCCTGTTTCTGTTACATTCTTGACTCAGACCAAGAACTATACTATATTATGGTTCTTATAGATCCTGAAAACACATGTAAAATTTTCAGTGTACATATGTTTTTCTGAGGAGAGTGTACTGAGAAAGATCTATGAATTCCTAATTTAAGGAACCACAAGCCTAAGCTAAATATTTAAAACAGTTTTATTGCAAATGTTGAAACTGCCTTTCTACTGAAGTTTATAGACCAGGAACATTTTCAGCATACACAATATATAACCCATGTATGTTAACCAGAATATAGTCTAATTGCTAACATATCAACATATATACATTTGTCTTGACTCCACACATATAGAATATTCTCTAGCTCTCTTCAAGTCACTTTTGAGAGCCACGATGGAACAGCCTATATCAAAACATGAAAAAATTTCAACATATCTAGATTAGTCAAAATATGTCTTGCTTTTAGAGTTTTCCTAATGTATTAAAATCAATGATAACAGTGCGCCCACATCACTGTATTTAAAAATAGCCACTGTTTGTTTCACATAGCAGAAACATAAAATTATGACATGCAGGGCATTGGTTTAAATTACCATTGTATCCATCTTGGTTCAAGTCCCCCAAGTGCACCACAGCACTACCGAATCTCCCAAAAGTCTCGGCACCCGTGAGGACCTGTGGGTCCTGGAAGAGGAGGGCGCTCACTTGCAAATACAGGTAGACTCTGCCCACTTCTCTAGGGTTGCTCTCAAATTCTCGTTCCATGAAGAGAGGTGCCCCAATCAACAGGTCATCTAATCTGAATGGAACAAAGACAGTAGTCAAGGAACAGGAGCCAGGAGATATTCCTGCATTGGTAATGAAGGAAATTAGTGCATTTTCATTGGTATTCTCTTTTTCCAAGGGTCACTTTACAATAACTGTATTTCTTTCATTGCTTTGTTATGTCTACAAAAGAGAATGTTGTAAGAAAATAAGATGTTAAATGATCATGGTAAACCTTTTAACTTGTTAAAAAGAACCACATTAAGAAAACCACAGATCCCTGGGCTCTTGCCCTGCTCTCTGCTTCCCAGAAGTCCCGAGTAGAGCAGTTCTCCTCTGCTGTGCCCTCTGCTGTGTTCCTAACTTTCACCCAGCTGACGATGCACGGAATCCTCAAAAATGCTGAGCCAAGTTAAACCTTTGTTCTTCAAGTTGTGCACATCAGGTATTTTGTGCCTCTCTGTCCAGGTTGCTAGTTCATCTGTAACATTTCCAATCAGGATATACTAAAGACCTGTATAAATTACAAGTCAAATAATGATTATAAAGTATATTTATACACAGAATTTACTTGGACTATGGGCTATTCTTTCTTGTTGTTTTGTTTTGTTTCTTTTCTTTCTTTTTTTTTCAGACAAGCTCTTTTTTTTATTTTTTTTTATTTAAAAGAGAATAAAACAAAAGGGGGTAGTACAGAGCAGATCAGAAGAAGACAACATAGGCCACACAGTACTTTACATTAAGTCAACTGGACATCAACAGTATCTAACGCCATATCTCTAACTCTGCTATAGTTGAGCATAGTTTCAATTACAATAATATCAAACATAACACAATAGTATAAAGCCATGCATATAGTGAAAGAATTACAGGGCTTTCTGAACCGAATAACAGAAAATGATCAATGAGTATTATAATAGCTCATTTTTGATAAAAAAGAAAAAAATTTGTTTGAACTATCACACATATTCAAATTCCAATGAGACACAATGTGGTAGACAGAACCAACGGCAATAGAACAAAAAAAAAAAAAAAGAAAAGAAAAAGCATGGTAGGACTTCTAAGAAGGATAATATTAAATCAGCAATAGCTGTCATAATGTTTTCTTCAAAACAGCTGTTCATATCATCACGTATGATATAGTCAAACAAAACAGGATAACACCATTCCAACTGATGATT
>PVJX010023371.1:0-29344 GCA_004027295.1 Dolichotis patagonum | reverse complement strand
GCACCTTTTATTTAATTCACATTTTTACTTTGAAAAATTGGAAGGAAGGGCTGGAAGGATTTAGGCCATCGGTTAATTAACTGCTACTGTCTCAGGTTTCTCTTTTAGCCCAAAATGCCTGGGTACTTGTGTGCCATATATTGCAAGGGGGAATCCTGTGACTAACACCCTGAAGCTATGATTTCTAACAATACTTGCTATCTTCCCAGGACATTGATTATTTATGATTATGCTCTGTAGATAGAAATTTTTATTTATTGCTACAAGGATGAGATGCATAAAAATTTACTTTATGTCTGTGTGGGTCTTCCTATTCTACTTGGATCCCGTCTTTGCAGTGTTTTCTCCCCATTATTCTTTTTCAAGCAAATTTTTCACTATATTACTTCTCTCATCATATGCAACCAGAGTCTCTCACAATCAGAGTGTTTGCTCAGAGTTGTGCTGCTCACTGGTTACATGTGGCAACTGAGTACCTGGCATGTGGCTAGTCCAAACTGAGATGTGACTATTAAATAAACACCAGATTTGGAAGACTTCAGTGTGCAAAAATGAATGCAAAATATGTATTCAATAGGTTTTAAGAATGAAGAAATGAAAATGTTTTGGATATATTGGTATATTAGTTACTTTTCTTGTGGCTTAGACAACATACTTGACACCCAAAGTTAAAAGAGGAAAGGTTCATTGTTGTTCACAGTTTGTGGAGATTTCATTTCATAATTGGCTGGCTCCAAGGCAGGGTGGTATGAAAGAAGAGAAACAGCTCACAGGAGGCAGAAGGCAGCAAGGCAGCAAGTAGAATGGTAGTAAAGCAGCAAGTTATGGCAGCACGGCTCCTGTTTCTGTCTCTTATCTTCTATCCAGGGTACATGCCCTTAGGGTGGCCAGCACTCACAACCAGGGTGGGGCTTCCTATTATCCATACCTAGAACTATAGCAAACAAATCAGTGATAAATATAATAATCACTTAATCCCAGGATCACACACTCCAAATGCAGTCACCTCCAAAAAGCCCCACCTATGATTGCATGAAGCTTTGGGGGACATCTAGGTTCAGGCCATAACAATGGGTTAAATAAAACATTGCTGAGATTAATTTCACTTTTTTCTTTACTTTGTAATATGGCTACATAGCTCACCTAATATTTCTGTTGGATAGTGCTGCATTAGGAAATATTTGTGACATCTCTAATTTATAGTACTTTGAGATTAAAGGTATGAGATTTGCAATTGGATTCCTAAATTTGACTTCTGGATTTCTGATGTAGGAGATTAGGGCAATGGTAGGCTGGCTGGAAGACAAGATGTAGCATGTCAATTCCAAAGACTCCAACCAGAGGCTGGAAACAGGATGTGCCTATGTGACCTGATCCAGAATGGATGGGACTTATCAGTTATGGGCAGAACCACCTCTAACAAGCTGAATCTACAAGACATAAAAGGCAGCAGCCATTGAATTCATTGCTCCTGATGCAATCTTTCTATTCCACTGGGCTCCTGTTTCTGCAATGCCCTGTCTTGCTTGTAGGACTTATTTCTTCCTTTCTTCTCTTTTCTTTACTCTTTCCTTCAGTTTCTTTCACCCTTTCTTCTTTTATGTTAAATAAAAGTTGTGTTTATCTGTTCCTTGGTTGTCCTGGCCAATTCTTGGGGCAGGACAGAAAGAGCCTGGAATCTTCAGATATTGTCTGTCCAACAATATTTACATTTCATACATGTGTAGCTTTAAACATGTCCTAAACCTCACTAAGTCTCCACGTTCTTGTCTGTAAAGTTGAATCAGAGCTTCAGTTTCTGGTGCTTAGGAGATTGCTCGAGACAGTGGCTGGGTAAGAGCAAATTCTGACTATTACTCATTACTTCTGTGATATTCCTGCTCTGTTGCTATAATTTCCCTTGCTGTAATCACAGACTGTTTTGAAAGAAGGCACAAGTAACTATCTCCTCAATTCCCTAATTTATGTACTTGAGGTAATCTTCTCATCATTTATTAATTAATCCTTACATTCAACTTTATACTATCTGCTTTATTATGGTCTGAACGTGCCCCCCAAATTTATGTGTTGGAAACTTGACCTTCGGGTGCGACCGCCACGCCTGCGCCTCTCCTGACGCCCGACCCGCTTGCAGGCGCCTGGCACAGGCGCAGTCCGTGAGGCTCTTGTCTCACCGGGAGGCCTGCTGGGCGGGTGTGCCTGCGGGGGTCCCTGTCTGGCAGCCTAGGCAGCACATCTGCCTGCACACCCATGCCCACCTGCCGATTTGCTGGGGGGCCGTCTGCTCTCACCTCCCATCCTGTGCCAGCCAGCAGCCCTGGCTCACCGAGGCCTGGACCCCTCCAGCGCACAGGGGCAGGACCACGGGGCTGAGTGCAGGCTATAGGGACAGTGGGGCGTTGGAAGAGCTCAGCAGGGGAGCCTGCGGGACACAAGGCTTCCTGGGACCTGGCACTTGGAGGCGGATCTCCAGCCTGGAGTCAGAAGTGTAAGGTGCCGTGCTCCGGTTCCTGCTGCTCTGGGTTTTCTGCCTGGCACTGCCAAGGGTAGGGGGCAGGCAGGTTGGATCTTTTTTGGCTTCTACTGTGAAATCCTGGCCATGGAACCCTATTTGCAGATAATGGCTTTCTTGGCCACCTCAGTGACCTTAGCAGGCTCAGGTCCTAGAGCGGGTTGGGCTGTTCCTGTTTCCATGATCACACGAAGTCCTGCCCACCTAACCTGAGTCACAGTGAACAGAAGGGGTAGGACCCCAGAGGGTGACCCTGCCCAGAAGTTAGCCAGTTCCTGGTTATGGCTGCTGTGGCCTTGGCCTGGGGGTGTGGAGGCTGGAACTTGGGGTTGGGGCAGGTGAATCCTGCTTCTTGCACCATGTAGCTGGAGTTTCCTCCAGGACATTAAATGGACCTTTTACAAAAAAAAAAAAAAGATAACCAGTTTGATAGTTTTGGGAGGGGTTTGGGTCATGAGGGCTCCATCCTTACGAATGCATTAATGATGCTACACAAAGGATTCATGGAAATGAGTTCTCTCTCCTGTTCTTCTGCCCTAGGAAGACAGAGTTAGCTTCTTTTACCCTTTTGCCTGGCATCCTCCATGTGAGGATTCAATAAGAAGCCCACACAGGACTTCTAGCTACTTTATCTTAGCTATGTCAGTCTCCAGAGCTGGAAGGAAATAAATTTATATTTGTTATAAAATGTCTATTTCTGAGGTATTCTGTTAAAACAGCACAAAAACAGACTATGCATGCCTTTTGAATATTTGAGGATGGGTTTGCATAGTTCCTTTGTTTCACTCACTGTGTTTCTTTATACATAGAAGGTGGCCAAGACATAATTGTTTCAATCATGAAAAAATGAGAAACGTTTTCTAGGAAACACATAATTGGTCATAGAGACTAGTTTTAAGGTATCGTCAGAAACATGCTGAGATCTATGACATCACCATGTGACATGTCTTTGTTTTGCATGGTGACCTGTAGGATTATACCATCCACTACTGACTATTGCTTTTAAGTATCACACAGCAAGCATTCCATAACAGAAGGAAAACTAGGATTTTTTTTTTCAAAAAAGAAAAGAAGATAGTATTTCACATCTTTTTTATAAGTCATTTTTTTAATCCCCAAATCATGCTTCCTGGTTTGCTTTCCTGTTTCTATTACCAGCAAAAATATATTCTTTTATGCCTCAACTTATGTAGGTAATGGTAACAAAATGCAGCCTTAAATCTGCTCCCAGGAGGTAAGAGTTATGATTAGCTGGCCCTAAGAAACAATCAAAAGGGGGAACACAAGCCTTTTTCTCTGCAGCACTGGGAGAAGCTTAGTGTTAGACACTGGTCCCCCCGCCCCGCCCCGCCCCCGTTTTAGCTGTCTCTTAAGGTCAAACTAGCTTAACAGTCTGGGGTCCAGGCTCATGTGGAAAAATGAAGGTGGTGACCTTCAGACAAAGAACAGAAACAGCAGGTGCTGTCCTGTCTTGACCCCACATCCTTGAGGCGATAAAAGAATGGCAGGACCCTTGGTCAGTGTCTCTATGGCATCCACCTCATTAAGATAAATGAATCTGAATGAGTACTGGTCCAGGCTGTGGTAGCATCCCTGGCTTAGCAGCTTTTAAAACTAGCTACCAGAATACTATATGTAATGTTACTAGTCTCATACTGGGGGATACAAGAGAAAATTCTCATTTTACTTAGATGCAACATACATGAGTCCTCCCCATGGGGACTGTGTGGTGGAACATGAGAACAGTCCCGAGCCTAGGTCAGAGAAATCTCACTGTGAGGCATACTCAGAAAGAAATGTGTAGATTGGCCCCAAATATTAACTAAAAGAACTTTTATTTGTGGTGTCTTTCCTTTAGGAATTCTGTTTTGTTTTGTTTTAGTTTTTTTTTAATTGAGGAGCTAACAAAAATACTTCATCCCTTTTGGCAAAGTGCAGAAAACAAGTAATTTTTCATGCTCCTTAGAACCCATGCTGAAGAAAGAAACAGGTGATCATAAAGCCACCTGCTTCTGGCAATTTCCTCACACAAATCTGTAAAACAAGTGAGTTGATTCAGCCTCTGTGGATCTTGGTGCTGTTTCAAGTCCTTCTTGGGAATTGGCCTCTTGGGGCTGGGGATTTGGCTCAGTGGCATATGTGCCTGCCTTGCAAGTGCATGGTCGTGAGTTTGATCCCCAGTACAAAAAAAAAATATGGAATTGGCCTCTTACCTAAATTCTCCTTTGAACACATACTATTCTATTTTCATTTTCCTCTCCTGCATGAAGAAAAATACCCATTATCTGTTAAAAAAAAGTGCTTTCATGAGAAAGAAACTAATAATGCTCCAGTGAGTGAGACCTTTGGAAGTTTCCTGGTGCCCACCATACCAATTTCAGACTCCTCCGTGCAGCTTTCAGGGCCCTCCACTATTGTCAGACACTCATACTTTTCCTGATGAATTCATTCTGTGCTGCTATAAGTCTTTTATTCATCTCATCTAAAATTGAGTACCCTCTCATCCTGTTCTGGCTGACACCTCTTTAGGTTTTAGCTCCTCTGCCACCATTTTATGTTCTAGCTCTTCTACAAGTATGTCATTTTCTGTAGCTATTCTGAGTCCGTGTGATCTGTGCCTAACCAAGGAAGAAACTACCTTTATTGTTCACATACTTCAGGTATGTGAATCCTGCCTCTTAGCTAGTGGCCAGAGTCAATTAACACTTGTTTTTTTAAGACCAGAACCTAACTCCTGCTGAGAATACTGAGGTCTCACTGTTAAGGAGAAGCTGCTGGCAGTCAAAGCTATCCCAAACAGGGTGGGGTTCCCAGGATGCAAGGTGTTCCTTGTCACTGGAGGATATCAACCAGAGGCCACTCGAAAGAGCCTCACTTGAGGTGTAGATCTTGGATGGTGTTATACACATATTTATCAAATGAATTAACCTAGCATATTGGGGAAGAGATTCAGATTTAATTGCAATACAACAAAATTCTTAAATCTGAGCTTCTATTATTTTACAAAATGGTTGCTTTTTTTTTTTTTTCCTCTTTTTGAGACAGAGTCTTGCTATGTAGTTCAGGCTGGTGTTGAGCTCACTTTGTATCCCAGGCTGGTGTCGAACTCACAATGATCCTCCTGTCTCAGCCTCCCAAGTACTGGGATTACAGGTATGGGCCACCACTCCCAGATCCTAAGATGTTAATAAATGCTTATTAAAAACAAGCATTTGTCAAATTCATGGAAATCTTTTCCCTTTGCAAACACTTTCACATTTGTTACCTCCTTTGATTTTAGCAAAGTCAAAAGGAAAGTAGCATGCAAAGGAAATGTAACAAGGGTGTGTAAAAAGTATGTGAGGGGCATGGGGAATGCAAAAATAATCAGCACGTTTTGGTTATGTGCTCTGACCTTGGGCCAATTAGTGGTAGGTGGCTCAGTAGAAAGCAATAAAAAATTATTGAAAAACATGACCCATAATTGAACTTACTTTTGCAGTCTCGTTCTGATTCCTGTTTGTGCTTGGATCTGTTGAAATACCCCGTAACTCAGGACATTGTGCAAATGCTGTTGGCTTGGGTCTTGAATAGAGAAGCTAGAACTGCAATTTGTGTGAACATTTTTAGCTGAGTTACACTTGATTTTTGATACATAGTGGCAAAGTCCAACAAAACATTCAAACAACTGGAAAATTTCAAATTGGAGAGACATAGATATATAGATATAGATATAGATAAAGATATAGATAGATACAGATAGATATGTGGATATATAATTAATATGTATCAGGAGGTATAATAATTATATGTATAATTTTCAAAGCAGAAAATAAATTATATATATGTTTTATTTTTTATTTTAATTACAGTAATACTTTGGTTCATGAATGCTTTGGTCTGCAAACTATTTAGTTCACAAACAAGTTTTTGGTAAAACATTTTCATTGTGAACTTTGCATAGTGTGACAAACAACACCATGGGCATCTTCCCTCTATGAACATGGAAGCTGCCATCATTTCCAGAATCATGGAACAAATTAAGTTTGTGAGCCAAGGTACCACTGTATTTTAAATTTATATATATAATTTCCTGCTTTGAAAATGGTACTTAAAGGGATGGTGTGTTAAGGCATTCATTATCTAACAAGGAATGCTCATTTTAAGAGTAGAATATGTTAGAGGGTTGAGGTAAACTGTAGTAGTATTTTGCTAATATATCATAAACTATGACAATACAACATCAAAATATCAATAAGGGGCAAAGTTATCAATTATATAGTATGTGCAAGTGATTTTGCTGAACCCTGTCAAAAGCTTTGGTTATTTTTCCTACTGGGGAGAATACCACGAAAAACCTGGGCATCATTATAAGTAAAGTGGGAGGGCTACAAATTGACCATTGTGCATTGTATGGGGCTATATTTGGTTTCTATTGTGACATAATAAATTATCACAAATGGGTCAGGTTAAAATGACACGTATTTATTGTTTCACAGGCTCTGTGGGTCTGGAGTATGGGCACAGCTTAGCTGGGCTCTTTGCTTAAGAGGCTATAACCCTAATATTGGTTGGGTGGAGTAGTTTTCTAGATCTCAGGGACCTTTGTCACCAGTTATTGTCAGATCTTAGTTCCTTGTGGCTATAAGACTTAGAACCTATGTGTTGCTGGCTATCTTTTAAGGTGCTCTCAGTTCCTAAGCAGTTCCCAGAGGCTGCTCAGTCCCTTGAAAGTTGTCACAGGTCCTCTCACAATGTGGGAGTTTATGTCTTCCAGGCCAGCAGGAGAATCTGACTTCCTCTGTCCGGATTTTCTTTCAAGTGATTTATCTCAGTACAATGATGGCGAACCTTTCAGTGATACTAACAGCCCACTGCAGCACATGTGCCATAGGTTCGCCACCACTGCCTCAGTAATCTACACAGTGTACCTCCCCACAGTAAACTCACATTTGATTAATTCAAAACCAATGGATTAGTACCTTAATTACATCTCACATTTGATTAACTCACAACCAATTACAACTCAAAACTCTAATTATATCTATAAAATAACACTTCTTTTGCCAGACAATACAACCTAATTATAGGAGTAAAATCCCATCAAAGTCACAGGTACTGACCACACTAAGAATTCATCTTGGAATTTTTGCCTACTACACTAGTCAGAGAAAAAACACAATTTTCTTTGGTAGGAGCTGGAATGCGATCATGGAAAGGTATGTTTTTCCAACACCAATTCTTTCCTACCAACTAGCAATCCTCAATTCTGACAATGATTGCCTGTAAATGCTCCGTGTGCCCTCATTTCAGATGGCCTCTGCGGTCCTATCTACCATCCATGCCTCTGCCTGGTAAGTTACAGATTTGGGACTATGGCTACCTCTCAGGTTTAACAACTTACTGGAATGATTCAAAGAGCTCAGCAAACCACCACACTAATATACAGATTTACTAGGAAGGTTACCAATAAATAGTCAACTGGTGAGATACATAGGTTGGTAAAATCTTGGGAGAGAGTTGAATGCCCTCTTTGTACATCATTGTGATCACCAACCCTAAACTTGCCAGACACTGTTCTGGGATTTTCATAGAGGATTCCACTGAATAGGTATTATGGACTGAATGTATGTCCCTCTCTCCACACCAAATTCACATGTTAAAACCCCTAATGTGGTGATATTTGGATAAGAGGGCTTTCAAAGAAGGTGAAAGTTAGATTAGATCATGGGATTAGTGGTTCTATAATCAGAAGAAAAGAAGCCTTCCTCTATCTTTCTCTGCAGGTGCCAAGGAAAGGCTGTGTGAAGACATAGTGAGAAGCAGCCATCTGTAAATCAGGAAGGGAGTCCTTTACTGCACCTGAATCCACTGACACTTTGATACCAGCTTTCTCAACCTCATGCTTGTGAGAAACATATTTATGTTGTCTAAGTTGTCCAGTCACTGTTATGTTGGCATGATAGCCCACACAGACTAAGACAGTATGTATATTTGATTGAATTATTAGCCATGCTTAAATCTCCAGCTTCTAGCCTTTCCCTTGGAATTCCTCAGGGAGATGAGCTGAATGTTCCCATCATCTGATCAGGTGATAGTTCTCTCATGTGCTCTGTTCCCATTCTGAGGCTCTCTAGCCTGTCCATCTCAGTAGAATAAATATAGGTTGAGTCAGTGGTGCTTTTTATGAAATAACAAGGCACTCGGATCATTCAGGAAACTCCAAGGGTTTTGGGAGCTTATATACCTGCTAATATTTAAGGGATATCTCTTTACCTGCTTTATAGACCAGAAATTGTAGGCCAAGATCAAGTATAATTTTCATCATACCACAGAGGATATTACCGTTTGTGTACAAGAATATTGATTAGAAGTGTCAACTTGGTCCAACCAGTGCAAGTACTACCATGCTTTGAATAAGTGTCCTCCAAAGGCCTATATGTTAGAGGCTTGGTCTGCAGCCCATGGTGCTACTGGGAAGTGGTGGGACCTTTAAGAGGTGGTTCCTGATAGGTCGTTAGTCAGGAGGGCATGCCCTCAAAGGAGACTGTGGGGATGCTGGACTCTTCCTTTGTTTCTGCTTCGGGGATGACATAAAGTGGGCAGATTTCTACACCCTGCACTCTCTGCAGTGATGCACAGCTCTGTTACAGATCTAAAGGCAATGGAGCCAAGTGACCGTGTTCTGACACCTTGGAAACTATGAGGCAGAATAAGCTTTTGTCTTTATAAGTTGATTATCTTAGGTATTTGTTACAGTAATGTTACAATGCTTGAAAAAGTAATATCAGTCTACTCATATAAATATGTATGTGAATATTTGTTTAAAATAATATTCAATACAAATCTATTTTCTATATTATACGAGATGTCAATGTGATTTTTGTGTTTTCTAAGCACAAGGAAATATTTAAATGGTGTTATTAAAGGGATTTTTTTTTACCTGCTTTATTTTGCATTTTCTTTTCCAATGCATTCATGGTTATTTTTTATCTTACCCCAGTCTACCTCTAACACAGATCAATTGTAGATTGGAATCTCTTTTGGGAACAGGGGAGTGATAAAGAACTCTGGAGAATTTTCCATCTTCCTGGATGCATTTGCACTATGTAATACCTTTACAGAGCAGTTTTCATCAGCTGGGTGTCTACAGGTGTAATCTGTCCTGTTCATATTTATAATTGCATTCTTTACCAATGCTGAAAGTCAGGCATGTTGCTGTCAGCTGTTGCCTGACACAGAACAATGCTGCTTTTTCTCACTGTTATTTTAGTGAGGATTTATAAGCTATTTTTGCTTTGAGGACAAAAAGAGCAATCTTCAGGCAGAAAAATGCTTTCCAAAGTTTTTTCAGTTTTCCTTTGGGTATGTCCTATACTAGACTATTAAATGTATTCCTTAGCTGCAGCTATGTGTATTTTTTTATGTCAACATTTTATTTCCATGTACTGTATGCCTGTGCTATAGGTGTAAGCTACTTTAGACTGTTCCTCAATGATTTAATTTCAATTGACCCTGTGTAGAGAATGATGAGTGTCCTTTTATCTTTGAGTGTCACCTGGCAAGTCAGCACTGCCTGTGGGTATCAGAGACAGGCCTAAAAAATTTTCAAAGATAAGAAAGGAGAAAGGCATGGAAATTATGGACGATGTAGAGCAAAAGAAGAGAGGAAAAAAAAAGCTAACTAGCAGAAGACAAACACAAATACACATACACCAAGATTATCACAGTTGATAATCAATAGTGAAACAACTTCAAAATGTAGTTTTACAAGTAATTTAGGTCTTTGAAATGTTCCCCTTTGGAAGCAGCCTCCAGTATATAAGAAATTGCCTGACTGACGACTAAGAAAGATACAAGACCAAATGGGAAAGAGACACCAAGAGTAAGGAGGCAGGATTTGAAAGAGCCCAGAAAATTCCAATGTGAAGTGAAAAGTGGTCATGATGTTTTTGGGGGGCAACTTACCTCAGGGACCGGTTAGGGCTGTGACAAAGCAGGACTAGCATTGGTCCCCATGACCCCACTGTAAATACATTTATTTGTGCAGCCCACACCACAAAGGAGGGCAGCACATCTGATTATGTGTCTCTGACAAAATGTCAGACAAATGAAAACAAATGAGCGGGCAGTCCCCAGGGCGATAAAGAGTTCAGTTATTAAGCTCTCTGACCAGAAACATTGTGATTTAGTCATCTAGAATGATTTTATTCCATTTCCTATTATGGGCTGCACCACATAAATCTGTGTTTTATTGCTAGAGTGAGATGCTGGAGCATTTCAAGATTACTTTTGGCACTGTCTGAGTTGGCTCACTGCTGTGCTGACAAGTACTTGTAGAAAATTAGCAGCAATGATATTAATCACCTTCTTTGGGTTGTTTATTCCCCTACCCTGCTAGAGCTTTGTTTTGTCGTTTCCCTTTTCCAAACAAAATTCCCTCAAACAAACAAACAAAAACCCACAAACAATGAATCAAGAAATAGTCTTCTAAAATATAAGTATTTCAAGTGGAATTAGAGAGTGAGGTGGCAGAAAGGACAGGTGGCTGTTGTTTCCTGGGAGGAACTGGTTGTAATGAGGTGTTCATTGTGTGATACTACAGCTATATCATATACCTCAGGCCTGGAATCCTGGTTGTAGCTGCTAGCAGTAGGATGGAAAATAAGGAAAAGTACTGTCTTGGTTACTTTTTCTTGTTGCTGAGGCAAAATACCTGACATCCAAAATGAAGGAAAGAAAGGTTTATTTAGCTTACAGTTTGTGAAGATTTCAGTCCATACTCAGCTGGTTCCAAGGCAGAGTGGTGTGGCTGAGGGGCAACCATTAATGGCTGCTGCCACAGATACCAAAAGGACAAGAGCAAAAGGGCAAAAGGCAGGAGCAAGTCGTTTTCCTTCCCTTATACTGAATGCAAGCTACCTGCCCCAGGGCCAATCCCAGCACTAGGCAATGAACCACTCACAAATTCTAGATTCGACCATTTTTGAGAGGCCCACCCTTGTGACTATACGTGGCTTTGGGGGAACATCCAGATACAAACCGTAGCAATTAGTTTTCAAGTACAAACCACAGTGGCCAATTTATTAGTGTTTTTCTGTCCAAATAATGAAATACTGGGAAGTGAGTAACTTATAAATAAAAAAGGTTTATTTAGCTAACTGTTTTAAAGGTCCAAGAGCAAGGGGCTGGCCTCTGCTTAGCTGTGGACATGAGCCTCATGGCAGATTTCAATACAGTGGGGAGAGCCCACATGAGATGAAGGATCAAATGACAAGGCAAGAACCTGGGCCGTGTGGAGGAGCTGCAGTGTCTAACACATGAGTGTTTAGGGTATAAATGACATCTAGTCATCAAAGTTAGTTTTCTTTGATCAGCACCTTCAACTGGACAATACAAGGGTAAAAAGAAAGGTGGGAAAGCAGAGAAAAATGGATGGAAGGATGGCAGGATGAGATGGATTTGAATATACACAGGTACATAACTGTATGCATACATACTCATGGACCCACAAGAAAGACAGTGTGTTCAGTGTCAACCACCTTGACAACTGATGTCCTGGTTCCCTGTCTCATGGGATTCTTGTCATCATTAATCATTCCAGTAGCCTCAAACAACCTTCCTACCAAAAACTGATTTCATGAGAGTTGCTGAACTTGAGCCAAGAATCCAAGTTACCACAGGAATAGGTCTTATTCAACTTAGTCATCCTACCACCTAACCCACTGCCTTGCACTTAATAGGTGTTTTATATGTTTATTGAATTGAATTTAAACTTCACATCTGCACTTACTCAGATAATAATAGGATTTGCTTCTTGCTACAGAAATGTCTGGTATTAAGCAAACTGTGTAGGTAGAGTGATTCAAACAGGAGGATAACCAGGATTTCTGGGAAATTAAAATGAAATGTTACAAACCAGAACCTGTGAAAATTGTTGTCTCTGATTTCTATTAATATGCACACACAAATCCGTATCCACACTCTTCATTGTGGACCAAGAGCACCTGAGAGATTGTTGGCTTAAAAGATCTTTCCCCACCTCCAGTGACTCACAGGCACTTTTTCTACAGCTTCTATATTTCTCCACTTTTCCTCATGCACCTTGCATAGCTATTCTGTCCTGAACATGCACTCGCACTCAGCTAGTGTCTGTCTGCCTATCTCTCCCTTCTTTAGATGCTTTCCATTCGTGCTACAGTGTCTCCTTTCCATGTCCATTCTTTACCTATCTGTTCTCTGATCAGTGCCTCTGGATAGCAATATCTGGGTTCTTACAGTTGGGCATGTTCCTTGGGAGCCAGCAGTAACTGACACGTCTGTGGGAAGAGAGTAAGGAGGTTGAATATTCCCAATCCTCTTTTTCTTTTCCTTTCTTGCATGGGTCCTCATAGGATTTTTTTTTTTTTTGAGACAGTGTCTCTCTCTCTACATAGTTTGGGCTGGCCTTGAACTCACTGTGTAGTCCAAGCTGGCCTTGAACTCCTGGACAGTCACCCTTCTGCCTCAGTCTCCTGAGTTCTGAGATTACAAGTGTGGGGCCACAACACCTATCTTGATCGTTTTCTTTTTAAAACCAGTTGTTATGGTTTCAACTCTTGCTGGGTTCAGTACTACTATTTGTTCCCTTTGCCCCTTCAGCTCTACATGGTAAATGTTTCCCGCTAATGCTGGTAGTTGTGTACCTCGTCATTTATTGCCAGTCTCTAGTCTCTGTAGATGATCTCTTCATTAAAGTCTCTTTAGTGAGCACCTTCGCATTTTCCATCAATTTCTAGTTAGAATCTGGATCAATATAACCATTTTCTATCCTTCCTATTGTGGCTTAAACAAACCTCTTTCCTCTCCTTGCCAGTAAATTCCTGAGAAGTGTCTTTTATTTTTTCTCTTTTGCTTCCTGAAACACACCTTTTGTCTGAAGCTGAAGCCAGAGACTTCTTTTTTCTCCCATGTACCCCATGTCTTGAGTGGCTGTGTTATTCTGCAGCTTTCAGAATTTAATTCTGCTGCATTCCTTCAGCTTGTCTTACTGGCTACAGCCACATTGCATCATCAGAATGGCTGGCTTCCTGTCCCCACTGGTGTTGCCTGCCACGCCTAAACTCCCTAGCTACCTTGGTCCAGTATTCCAGCTCTGTAACTCATCACTTCACCTGTTCCGGTATGTTTACTGAGGAACTTAATAAATGAGACCAGACGTCAGTATTCCTCTTGAGCCCAAGGTATTCTGACAAATTTTCTAATCTTTAAAAAAAGTAATCTTTTCCTTTGCTGTCCCCTCTTTTGCTTTCTTTTTGTTCCTTTAATCTTTAAAATCTTACTTCCAGGCATTTCACTGAATAGTCTTCTTTAACAGTCACCGCTGGGGTTCCAGTTGCTAGATATAATTATTTCTTTTCCATTCCTCTGACTCTCTTCTGCATTTAACTTCAACATTACAAACATTTTTGAATGTTTTCTAGGTGACTGGTAGTGTACTACCATGATCCGATAGGTCCAAAGTTCTCATATAATTCTTGCAAGTTTATAATTTTTTTGGTATCCCTTTTTCTATTGCGTCCTAGTTTTTTTCATAGTTCCAATTTTATTCTTTCCTCTTAAATCACATCCTCAAAGTTTTGCCCTTGTCCTTCTTGTCTCTGTTTTTGGATAATTGTGTGTTATTCACTTGATTTCAAATGTCATTTGTCTGTTGGTGACTTCTGAGTTTATATATCAAGATCTTCTCTATTGCTTAAGTAGATTTATTTGAGGCAGGATGGTAAAACATATGTAAGGAGAAGTGCATAGTTTTCTCTGTAATCTAATGCCCTCTGGACTTTGAATAGGACTGATTTGACTGATTGGACCAGACCAGATTAAATTAGGTTGAGCCTGAGAAGGACCTCGAATGGTGGGTTGGGAAATGATTAGTTCTGTGTAGTAATTAACAGGAACCTGGGAGTCAGAATGCCTGGGTTAAAATCTTGACTCCACTATGCCCTGTGTGCTCTTGATAAAGCCTGGGGAATGGTTCTCTGTATTTCCGCTATCTTTATGCAAAAGGGATAATAATAGAATCCCCCCCTTCAGTTACCATGAGAATTAAGCGAGATAATGCATGTAAAATGCTGAGCCCTGCACATAGTAAGGACTTGAGAAATCTTAGCTATCTCAAGTCCTTTGGCTTATTTCTCTTCCCAAAGGAAGAATGTCTTTTCCCAAGAAGCCTATGACAGAAAGCAAAAGGCATTAATGCAGAAAGCTCAGTCTTTTGTGAAGCAAAAATGTGGAGCCCTGCTCTGGGGCTTTGTGACAAGGATTCATTTGTTGCTCATTATGAATAGGTTGATGAGAGGTAGGTGGGTTAAAGACGAGGAAAAATCTTTCTGACAGAGTTTATCCTGTTTTCTGGGCCCAGCTTTAGAAAAGCTGCTTACATGGGGCTGGGGCCAAGCAGAGCTGCCCTACTTAAAGCCCTTTTCAGCACTTCCTTTGTAGATTCTAATTTTCAGGACCTAGCAATGGCTGTGTTGAAAATATCCTCTGAGGGCTTGAGCCTGGTGTGGAAGATCTTTATCAGGTACCAAATAATCTTGTCAAGTTTTAAAAGTGGAAGACAGAAAGAAAGAATACAATGCTGGAAGGAGAATGAAAGGGGAATACAGGAAAAGAAAAAGAGAGGAGAGGTGAAAAGGTGAGGGAAAAGGAGAGAAAGAAAATTCTTTTTAGAGTATCTTAGACATGCACTTGAAAGTAGCTCCTCTGTTTCAGGTATTCCACCTTTTATGACATCCTTGTCCAGACCCTCTGCTGTTATAATTAATTGGAAAGAGCTATACCGCAGAGCTTCCTGCTATCTTTCCATCCCTGTGGTAAGGTTCCTGTTCACACTGGATGAATATACTGTCAGTTGCCTGCCCTTCATTCTTTCCAGCTCTGAGTTTACTAAACTCCTTTTCCATCTAAGAGTATGCCAACCTGATCTCTCACTTCTTTCAAATTTTGGGCCAACATTGTTGGCTTGGAAAGATCTTGCCTCTTTTTGGTAGCTACTGCGTAGACTTAAACTAAAAGCAAGACTTAGGCAAGGATTTAAGAAGGGAAATAAGGCACAGTTAGGTTTAACCTTATGAATATCTCCTCAAAAATTCTGAGGAATCGAGCCCTTTAGAATATACTCCCCATTCCTACACAGATGCTGTGGTAAAGATTTGAGAGTGTCTAGGGTTGGGTTTGCCATGTTGGGGTAGGCATGCACAAAAGCGGTGTGAGTGACAAGGCCTCTACCCCTACTAGTATACCTTTTAGGGAACTTGGGTTTCTCATGTATCAAGGGAGAATCATTCAGGATTCCCTCTGTGTTGCATAAACTGAAGATGTGGGTGATCTGTAAATTAGAGAAAAGGCACATTCTAGAACCCCCTTTTCCCTTCTGATCTCAGTCATTCAACAGTGGAAGAGGGACTGTATTGGCCAGTGTTTTACTACAAAAACAGATATAACACAAGATATACAGACATATAAAGAAATTACGAGATTGGCTTATGCTGGTCAGCCAGAGTTGTATGAGGAAGTGTACAGAGGGTGTCTGCACACTCAAGACCAAAGGATTAAACCCAAGGTCTGGAGTTCACTGTAGTGTCCTGTGTGAGTCTGTATCAGGAGTCCAATGGGTCTGCCATAGAAAGCTGAAGAGTCTATGCCAAAAGGTTGAAGGATCTGAGCTGCAAATTGAAGAGTCTGCACTGATGTCCAAGATGAAGGCAAAGACTGGAGCTTTTCCAGAGAACAGAAGTAGATCTATCCTTCCTTATTTCCCCTAAATACCATCCAGGCGATGAGAGCTGCCCTAGGGTGGGTCTTATGCAATCTAGGGTGTAGAATTACTGATCTGATTTAGTTGGGTTTCTCTTTACTAAACTTCTCAAATTGACACAACAAATCAACCACTACAGTTACCTTAGAAAGTAGAGCTTGAGGGCCAACTGCGTGTGACAAATTTCCTTTCCTGTCATGAACTTCACTCAGGGAATTGAAGAGGAGTATGGTAAGTATAAAGTTACAGGGCCAGAAAGAAGAGCAAAGGAAACAACCAGGGGTGAGAACATTCCATGTATTTTAGCAAGATGGGACATGGAGAGAGGACTGGTACCTAGCTGAACAAACTGGAGACAGTAGCTGCTGAACATTCTTATTTTTAAAGCCACACTAAAACCATAGCAGAGAATGCAACAGGACCTTATGTCTAAGGTAGAAATTGTTGCTACCTCTCCTGAGTCTGGACAAAGGTTCCCACTGGTGGGTGAGCTTGCTATGCTGAGCACTCTCATCCCTCCTCACCATCACTGCAGGGAGGACCACTGCCTACTTCCAAAGTGATGCTGGGGACAGGAGAGCTGTAGGGAGGGCAGGAAGACTGAGAACTCCAAGTACCAGATAGGAAAACCCCCAAGGAGTACTGGAAATGCTTACTTCTGCTTCAGGAGACAGTGTGAAAGGGGTGATAACCATGGTCTCCCACTTTGCTTCCAGCCTCCATCACTGTGTGGTTCAGTCAGTTGGGTTTGTGCATGAAAGGAGGAGAAAGAAACCAAATAAGTTTGTTTGAGTATTATTATCTTCCACAGAGAGGGGCACAAGTTGGCTCTTCTGGGATTTCAGAGGGTAGAATAATGCTAACCAAACAAGGACTCGAGTATTTACGCTCTCTCGTCATTATATAATTACACATAGAGGAAATGATATGACCAAGAAGGAACTACAAGAGAGCTGGGAAGAGAAGGGTCTGGAGACTTTGACCCAAACAATCTACATAAAGAGGCTAATCCTTATCAAGTTCCAAGAAGACAGCTGCATACTCTGTGACCTAGGGCACCAGGCCATCATCCAGGGTAGCATCAGTATTAACAGGACAAGCTACCAGAGGAAGGAAGTAGCATGAATTTTAGAGTCAGAAAAATCTGTTCCAATTTCAACTCTTCTTAATAGCTTTGTGGCTATGAGAACTCTGTAATTTCTGTGGGCCTTAGTTTCCCCATGTGGAAATTATTACTTGGAATTGTTGCTATAATTAAATGGGAATTTATTCACCTCAGTAATTTGGCAGGTCTTAGTTAAGCATCAGGTTTTTTGGCACCTGTGTCAGGTGCTATGCTATGGGTGTAATTAAAGAACTTGGCACTACAGAGCAGTTAACAAATGTTGGATTCTCCTCTGATGATTTTAGGTCTTTTAGTGTTCAATAGTCCTAGTCAGAGCCTCATGAATTTGGAGCCTCTGTGTAGGGGTAGAGAGTTGGCTGTTTGGGAAGCGGAAGAAAGTCATTTTAGGTCATCATTTACTCTTGTGTTAAGAATGTTCTGGCAATATTTCCATCACAGCTGCCTGTGTAGGTTTAACAGTTTTGAACTCTGAAGCCTTCTTCCAAGCAACAACCACTTCTGCCCAGCCGTCCCAGCTCTGTACCTCTAACCAGACCTCAGATCTATCTTGAAGACACTGTTTATGGTGGCAAGAGGCCCTTTCGTGTCATGGCCTTTGCACTGTGGACAACTGGAGCTGAGGTCACTCGTTCTCTGTGGATGCAGAAATGGCCTGATGAGGTGCTCTGGGTCATGGAATATGTAGCTGTCTTCTTAGAACTTGACAGGAAGCAGTTGAGTAAGGATGACTAGCCACTTAATGGATGTTAATTACTGCTCACAGCATCCCTGTAGGTCAGAGGACAGAAGAATTCTGATGTCAGGTCTGACATGCTGTGGCTGGCAGCAAGCTGGCGTGTACATTTGATTAGAGTTGTGGTTAGTTTAGCACAGCCAGAGGGATCCAGATGGATAGTTTGAGAGTCGCCTAACTCGTGGAAAGACAGTTCATCCTTTTTGTTCAATGATTTTTTTTTTCATCTTTGGCCTTTGTTTCTCTCATCCCTGCGTCCCACAGATTTAAACCTGGACTCCCAAGAAGTACAGCATCTAATTTCTAAGCGCTAGTTTTTTTGATGGAACTAAGATCAGTAAGTCTGGGGAGTGTGGGTTTGTACAAAGTTCTCATTCATTAAATCCCAGAAATGGATAGTGTCATGTGCTTTTGCTAAACTGTGGAGGTAGGCTAAAAAAACCCCCCACAAGAGTAATTAATATTATTACAAACTGGAGAAGCAAGTGGCAGTTTTCTTAATGCTAATCTGTGGTTCTTGCAGTAAAATAGATTTGTAGAAGCTTGCTTGCAGTGTGTCATTTTAAAACATCATCTCCTAAGCACTGATTGGTTCCATTTTAGCTGAGGTGGCATATGGAAGGTGTCAGCTGTGAATATTTATGGGGGTTGGAATGCACTCTTAAGAGAATGCTAAGGGGAAGCATCTTGTGATATCAGTAGCGCCTACACATGTCAGCCAGAGGAGGACAAGGACTGGCCTCTCCCTCTACAGGAGCTGGGTAATGGTTCCCTCTGGAGGTGGGGCAAAACAATGTGGATTATAGCAGCCCTGCATCAGCTCTGGGTGCATGGACTTCACACACTTGAATTCAAGTGCATTTGGACAAAAGTTACTTGGCAGAGAACATGAGGCAGGTTTCTCCTTTAGTTAAACAAGAGGTTCAGCATTGTAAACACAGCCTTCGGCTTTAGCGGTGCCAGTGAAGCATGCTTGGCCTCTTTCCATTTTGGTCATAAATCCATCAAGACAAAAGGGCTCTTGTGTCAAACAGAGGACTTGAGAGGTGAAGACAGTCAAGGCAAAGAGAAAGATTTCATTTTAGACTATACAGATCAACGGAAGCAGTCACAGACACTGCTGGTGCCTTGGACGCTCAAGTTTAAAGAAGATGAGACAGAAATCCTTGTACACATTTATCACTATAGTGAATTATGTATTAGTTCTTGTTTAACTGTATTCTTGTTCACATTAGAGAGTCTCTTGAAAATGCTTTAAAATTTCATGGAAAAATATCATGGTAAATACTATTTGAAAGTATTTTAAAAATTTATAGCAAAATAGTATTTTAATAATATTTTATTAAGGTATAATTTATGTACAGTTAAAGTCACCCTAGTGTACTGGGCTGCCAGTTTTGACAAGTGCATATGGTCATTTAACCAGCCATCAACCAAAATATATGATGTTCTCATAACCTTCCTAAATTTGTGTGCCTCTTTGTATTCAATTTCTCAGACTCTGACAACTGTTGATCTATTTGCAGTTTCTATAGTTTTTCCTTTTCCAGAGAGTTCTATAAATGAAGCTATGTGTAGACTCGTTAGTCTAGTTTCTTTCTCTTTACAAATGGCATTTGAGAGTCACCCATGTTGTTGAATTATCAGTCATTTGTTACTTTTTTTGTTGCTAAATATTTTATTTTGCGGGTATACCACATTTTACTCTTTGCCTAGCATGAAAATATTTGGATTGTGAACAATTTGGGGTAATTATGCATAAAGCTATCTATATATGGTTTTTCAACTAGCCATGAGTTTTTTTATGTTACTTGAGTCAATACAGTGAGAGGTGAGTTTTCTGATAAGTACATATTTCACCTTCAAAGAAATTGCTGAACTTCCAAAGTGAGAATACATTTTTATTTCCATCAAACAAGGATGAAAATTTTAGCGCTTCATATCTTTGATAGCACTAACTGTTACAATGGGAGTTTATTGGTATTTTATCATAGTTTTAATTAGTATTCCTAAGGTAACTAATGATACTGATTTCTTTTTATATTTGTATTTTCCATCTGCGTATTTTCTTTCATGGAATGTTTCCTTATCTTTTATGCATTTGAAAAAAGTTGTTAATTTGATAGAAAGATGATATTTTTATTTTAATATTTTTTTGTTTAGGTTGACATTTTCAACTGTTAGTTTGACCAGCTAAGTCCCTATCAAAGTTTTAATTATCTGAAAGACATTAAGTTTAACATTTAGTGTGGATAGAGTCATATTTTTTCAAGTCAGACAGAAGAAAACTGTATATGGGGCATTTTGTGGGGATGTTTTTGGAAATAAAAAATGACCGTTTCTATTTTCTCTGGAGAAGACTATGCTATCTAGTGAAATGGGGTAATTAAGTCAAGTTTCTCTTTATAGGAGAAGAAACAACCATAGATGTTTCTTTTAAGAAGGTAACTTGTTCGTCCTGGAGCTGTAAGACACCAAAGGATTACAAGATTTTGATTTTTAAAACACCCTTTGGATTTCTTCAGGGAAAATATTATTTGTGACTTGATGACTTAAATCAAGAAAGATAATATTCTTCATATGTCACTTTAAAAAATAAGTCGATATACCTGTGAGATGGACATATTTCCTTTAGATATGATACAATAGAGGCAATAGCCAAGCTACACTATTTATCAAACCAAATAAAAAATAAACAAAATTTGGAATAATTTATTTTGGGGGCAGAATATTTGTGTGGTGGATACCTTTTAGAATTTTCACTAGCTTGTGCTTTCTCTCTCGAGAACCAACTTTATTTCCATGTTGTTTCCCATTTTTCACCAGAATCCGCCTCAGCAGCTTTGTTTCTTGAACCCAATTCCCACCCTTTGGTCAGAATGATCTAATTAGAGGTGGGCACCTATCTTACTCTTAGCAAATCAGATCTTCTCAATTGCTGCTCAATCTGACATAATATAAATTTAGTTAGAGACAGAGAAAGGACACTAGTTACACAAAAGTTTATATTTTTCTATATGATCTATGTTTCAGTTTCTATAGAAACTGGGTGGGTCTCTATATTTGAAAACTATAAGGCACCTCAGCAGATTCTTTTTTAATTCCTCCTTAGATCAAAGGTAGCTTGAGGGCTTCTAAAACTGCAATAAATAGAAACTCAACTGGGAGAACAATGGATGATCTTGGTTAGTGTTATGGCTCATATCTAGATGTCCCTCCAAGGCCTCATGGAATCATAGGTAGGGCTTTTCACAGGTGGCTGGATCTAGAGTATGTGATACTAGGATCAATGGTGTGTGATCACTAAATTAGTCCACTGATTGGTTTGGCATATCTCTGGATAAAATTAAGAGTACCCCACTGTGGGTGTGAGTGCTACCCACCCTAAGAACTAGTGACATGGATAAAATATAATGAGCAGAAAGAGAGCCAGTGTCATTCATCATTTATAGCTTGCTGCTTGTTGCTCTGCTGCCTTCTGCCTTTTGCTTCCTGCTTGCCATGATCTATTTCTCCTTTGTGATGCCCCTGTGCCCTGGAGACAGACAACTATGAACCAAAACCTCTATAAACTGTGAGCCAAATAAATCTTTCCTTCTTTAACTTTGGGCTTCAGGTATTGTGTGTCATCAGTGAGAAAAGTAACTAAGACAGTTAGAAAACTGACATCCTGCAAAGGTTCTGTGTGGTAATAAATTTAACAGTTAAGCTTTATAATGCCAGTTGCATAATTAGAATTTGGAGTGTCACAGTCAATTTAAAAGTAGGTTTCTATGAAGAAATGGGATTATATTACTTATTTGTCTTAAACTCTAAGTTACACTCCTAACATCTTACATTTGGGAAGAACCTTAAGGATTATATAGTCCATTTTATTTGACCTTTTACACAGAGTGGAATATTTCTCTCCATTCCAGATAGTTGGCCATCTAACTTCTGAGTATATCAGTTGGTTCAACTCAAGCTCTACACAGTATTAGATAAATGTTATTTTGTTTTAAAATTCAAGAATTTACCTCAAATCTGCTTCTACATGTTTTAAGGCAGTTTTGCTTTTAATATTCACTTCTGTGGCCATCGGTAGATAGTGCAAATATGTGTGCAGGGACATCCCAGTTTGGATTCAGAACCACACACCAGCTTTACTTTTGGTTTCCTGGTTGGTTGTTGATGAGTTGTGCTCCCAAGCTGCCTTTGCTTATAACTCAGCTGAATTATTATGCATGAATAGAAAAAGATGAGTGTTTGGGGCAAATACATTTTTAGCAGTACGGAAAAGACTCACCTAGCACTGACTCTGCTTGTATTGAAAGAGTAAGCCCTACTTTTTGGTGACTCACACAGACCAACGGTGGGGAGGAGAAAAATGAGGTGATTATTATGTTGACTACACATAACAGAAGACCAATCTTTTTGGTGAACTGAGTGGATTCCTGGTGATCAAGTCAAAGCTATTCCATGTAGAAAGAATTTGTTAACACTTTTTCCTCCAGAATCTAATAGAAAGTAGCACTGAAATTTGTGATTAGCTTTCCCTCCCCTCAGTTCTGAACAGCAGTTTGTGTAGGGTCTAGGAGAACAGCACCATTTTGCTTGTAGTCTTAAAGTGTCACAGACCAGCTGGATTTGGAAATTCTTGGAACTCTGAAGGTGTTGGCTGTGTCAGACTGATGAATTATGTAAAACCTGTCTTCCCAGAGTATTATTAATCATCCTCAAGAAAATGAAGACATGCTAATTAATTTGTGGTGGTTTTCACCTAAAAATGCCAAAGGAACAAATCAAATTAAATCTTTTCTCTTCAAGAGCCAGAACTCTGTTAAATACCCTATGAGTTTTCCACTTCAATTTGAAAGATGTGGTTCTTTGGAAAATTTGTCTGAATTCCAAAATCTTGTCAGCTCTTTTGAATGTGTAACCCCCCAAAAGTTTACACAATAAGGACTTGGAAAGTGAATAGGTGGAATTTAGTGCTATAACTTACAAAGGACCCAGCACACACCAGCATCTACATGGACAGTTTACCCATGTCATCTCATGGGTAGGTATTACTAAATGCCAGAGATATGATCATTCTAATTACACAAAGGAGAACATAGACTCCTAAAGAGACTTCATATAAATTTCCTGGGCCACACAGTCATAAGTGTGAGGTAAAATGCCAATCAAGGTCTGTTCTATTCCATAGCCATATTCCATGTTCTTGCCTACTGTACCATACTCTTGCCAAGGAGATAATCCACTGTGCATGTGAGCTTTAACCAGTCAGACACTTTGCACTCTTTTAGGAAGCTGAATTTCTCATTTTATTTAATATGTTGGAGGAAATTTCAGAGAAAAGAAGTTCAGAGTCTTTTAATGACTTTAATTAGAACAACATCATGGACCATACTATCTCATTCTCACCCTTGATAATTTTGAGCCAGGTCATTTTCCTTTGGTAACAACTAAATTATTGTTTCTTAGTTGAGAGATACCTTCCCATCCAGGGCCATGTTTAATGTGCTTCTGAAAGCCAGTTGTCTCTGAGCATCTAGGCAGGTCTCTGGTAAGACTGAGTAAATGTGTTAGAGTCTGAATGACCACAGATGGTTTGCAAAGGATGGCACTGGACATCATATATCCCTTTAGATCAGTATTTCAGATTGCATTCCCATCACTGTGACTATAATAGTGATATTTATACTTTTATATGATTGCAAAAATTAAGCGAGTGATGACTTCCATTCCCCAACAAACCTTTACAGCCGCAGATAAAAGCTCCCCAGAAATCTCATGAGAGACCCTGAGCTAGTACTACCCAGGTAAGCCAATTCCAGATTTCTGACTCTCAGAAGCTGTGAGAAAATAAATGTTTGTGTGTGTGTCTGTGTGTATTGTTGTTGTTTGAAACTACTATCAAAGCTGAGAAGAACCTGAGATTCTATTGTGTTTGCAATCTAACATTTTTTGTTATATATCCAAAGTGGGTTTATGAATTCTAGCTGATGTCATAGTATTCCTGAGTCAGGGACTTATTTACAGCATAATAATGAGCATGAGCTTGTGTTTACATTGGTTTCTTTTGCTCTCCAAATCCTATAGGGGTAATGCAGGGGCAAGCATGGTTGCATGCATCATATGCAGTGGAATTACTTCACAGACAAGGGACCTTCAGCTTAGAAAATCTCAGTTTTTTACAAGAAGGCATAAAGAAAATCTGCTCAAGCATTGCCGTGGAGGGAAATTATCTTTACTATATTGAAGGCCAAACAAACCTGACTGCCTCCCTAAACAAATACATTATCTCTATCTTTCAATTCTTTTTCTTATATACATATCCTGGAAAAGATAGTCTGGACCAAATGCTGCCAGTGCATCTGCTCACAGGAAACACGACATGTCTGGTGGATTCTAGTATGACAACAGCCAGTAAGTTCTAGGATAATTTTCTGTGCAACAGTAAATAGTCAACTCAACAGGGACACTGGGTCTATGCATCATATGCAGAAGTGATTGTACTCAGGGCAAGGATAGTGGACTCTATTCTCTGTGCAAAGAATGAACAAAAAAGCCCTAAAGGAAAAGTATGCTCTGCTTTGGGAAGGTGATGCAGAGGGAGAAAGGGAGAAGGAGACATAGGAAAGGGGCCAGTGTTGAATGTAGTGAACTTTATTTGTTTAAGCTTCCTCTAGAAATAAAGGTTTAATCTTGGGAATCGTTAGATTTGAAGCAAGAGAATTCTCTACTTAACATCTTGCTGTGCTGAAAAATTTTTTTGTCTTTATTAGTAAACTGCTTTTTTTTTGGTGTGGGGGTATTGCTAGTGATTATTTTTCACACATTTCTCCCCAGTGAAGGAAAATGAGGTGAAGTTAATTTTGAGCCAATGTGATGAGAGTCAAATTTAGAGAATTTTCTTTGAAAACAACATGAAAGAAAGTACTTAAAAGATTTTTTGTTTATTTGCTTTATTGTGCGATCAAATAAAAGATATGTGGGGTTTTCTGCCATTAGGCAATGTCTTCCATGCTTATGAAATCAATTGAAAGAACAAAAAATTGGGAATGATTTTAATTTGATATGATATTTGGTCTTGTGTTTCATGAGATTTAGGAGTATTCAATAGCCTTTCCTCTAGTCATTTTCAGAAAGGCAGAATGAATATGGTTGAATTAAAAGATAAAGCCAAAAGTATTGGCCCAAAAGGAAAAGAGCACGTAAGATGCTCATTACTCCTGGCCTCACTTTCCTGGTAACTATTGACTGGCCAGGGATAAGGGATGCTTAATTAGTTTTCCAGTATGTAATTCCATAGCTGTTACTGAGGTGTGAAAAACAGTCTCTCTCTAAAAATCACTCCAGGAAAGTTAAAGCTTTGATTATAGTTTGTGGAGTTTTCAGGTTAAATGTGAGATCTGTAATTTCACTCTCAATTTCTTGATCTCTTAATTGGGAACTCTCAAACTAGTCTCAGTACTGTTATGGGGTTTATCACTATGCTTGACTTCTAATAAGTAATAAATCAGGGCTTACATTGTTAATGCTCCAAGATATTAGGCCTCTTCCTCCTTTCATTCTATTATGTCATTTCAAATGTAGTGCAGTTCCATTAGATGGCAGCTGACTCTATCGTGTTCTGTTTGATTGTATTTGATTTGTGGTGCCCCTTTGTGCAAATGTTTCATTTACACAGTATCACATGTGTACTTCTCTTCCATGGAACATGGTATGTTTTCTCAGTAAGTGTTATTGCTTGATCTTGTCATTTGATAAAGCAAAGAAGGAAACTCTACCCTATGACTGAACTTAGTAAAGACTGGTTATTCTCACAGCAGATTGATTTAAACCTTTTTATAAGCAGGAAGAGTATATAAGAAAAATTTCCCTCCAACCCCCAATTGCTAACAGACTTGATGTGCTTTGCGTCTAAAAGACAAAGGGAAACTGGGACAGTAATTTGTCCTGTAAGTGTAACTATTAATGTAGAGCCCAGACTCGTTCCCTTCGGGTAGAGTGTTTCATAAGGCCTCTGGTGGTATATACAGCCCGCATGGCCACGTGCAATATTCCCAGGGGTTTTCAGGGTCTGGAAAAAATCATCTTCTAGTTCAGGGAGTGAGAAGGATTTTCATACTGCAAGTGCCTCACAGTGTGTAGAAAGAGACAAAGTGTGTGGTAGGTGCTTCTGTTCGTGGACATGCCTATCCTATGGCTTCTACCTGTGACTCTTAGCTTTGGTCTTTGGTTGTGGGCAGCTTCTTAGTCCAAGTCAAGGGCAGGTTGAAAGTGCAGGTACTTATCCTTTGGCACTGAAGGACTTGCTGGGTAAATGCCAAACTCCCTTGCTCTTCAAGTGGGAAAACTTCAAGTTGCCTTTTACTCTGCCTCCCAAAATTCCTCACTGAGACTGGGCCCCTACTTGCCCATTGTAGGGCCTTACTTAATAATCTCCTTGTTGGCTTTTCTGTCTCTGTCCTCTCTCACTTCCCTATCCCTCAACAAATCTTTCTGGACTATTTCCAAAACAAACTACCCTCATCCCTATTTTAGCATCTGCTTTAGGAGAGTCCAACCTAAAACACAGGGTCTACTCACATTGCCTTGATTCCTCCATGAGCAAATATAAGGTGCCTTATGGGTGCTCATATCTCAAAATCTCTCTTCTTTGTGTCTTGCCTATTCTTCATAGGAAAGAGGGAAAGAAAGGGAAGACTTAACATTCTAACTACCCACTATATGGATGATTTTAAATTATTCAACTAATTTATATCTCAGGTTAGGATTATGATGGGTCCATTTTACAAATGAGAAAATTGTGGCTAGAAGATTAAGTATTTTGATGGAGATAATGAAGCATTTAATGGAAGACATAAGACTTGATCTTGTGTTTCTTGACTTTTATAAAATATACTGTAGTTTATTCCTAAAGATGAACCCAAGGTGAACTCACCAAGAGAGGGACAATGTTTATATTTTGATTGTGTTATAACTTTTAAAAGATATATAAATAACACGATATCATTCTGGAAGTTTCATACAACAAATGGAATAAAATTCCAAATCTATCTGATGGCTTACATGGTCCTACTCGATCTAGTTCCTGCTGAAATCACTGATCTAACCTTATGCCTCCTGCCTTCTCCCTCACTCTATTCCAATCAAACTGACCTTCTCTATGTTCCATGCCCCAAGCTCTTGTTGCCTCGTGGTCTTCATTCCTCTGCCTGGAGTACTCTCCTTCCAGTCTCAGCAGGGCTGCCTCCTTGGTGTTTTTCCAGTCTCCCCGCAGGAAGTATCTCTGACTATCCCAGTTAAGGTTCTTGCTTCCTGTTCCCATTTCCTTACCCTGCAGTTTTAAAAATTATAACCAGTGTCCTTATTTTCTTTTTTTCTTCTTGTCTAATGCCAGTCACATGTAAGGTGATAGACAGCAAAGGTCTTGCTTCTTTCATTCATTTCTGTTTAGTGGGCCTAGAACAATGCCTAGCTTATTGCTTTTGTCAAATGAATAAATAAAGAAATGGGTAAGCCAGTAGAGACGAAGAATTCTAGGCATGTATCTGATTGTGTTTTAAAACATATTTTTTTGTATAACAAAGATTTATTTACCCAACTCTTTATAATGAGCAGAATTAATATAACTTGAAAGCAAATGCATCTTGCTGACATTTTGGAACCTGCGTGCATGCATTAATACCAATCAATTTAAGTATGTGTTTCACAGCATGCCATTTGGATGAGAAATGCTGGAGAGGGAGAAAGTGGACAGCTCCTTAGCTTCTTTTTTCTGGCACATTTAACATCATTCTAGTAAGTTTGGTTCTGGGTTTAATTAAAGATTGTTTGGAGTATGGAGACAGGATATGAAGAAAGTCTTAACAATCATTTACATTTTACACTGTTACTTAAAAAAAAGATGTTACAGTTAAAGGGACTACAGTTTAAGGTATTTGAAATCTAGTTTTCAGCTTTTAAAGTCACACTCTGCCTTTAATATACCGTTCTCCTCCTTGGTCAGGCATTCTCACATTACCTCTAAGCTGACCTGGTATTGTCCTTCGAAAAAGAATTTTCAGTTTTGATATATGAACTTTGATTAATTCGCTTAGGGAATATGAGAGATAGAAAGATATCTGTGTTCATATATTTGTTTTAATAATGTCTCTTTTCCTGATTATGACTTGTGTCTATATTTATTAGGAAACATGGAGAGCAAATCTAAAGGAGAAAGCAAAGATTATTAAGAAGCCCATTTCTTAACAACAATTGCTAACATTTTTGTGTTTCATTTTAGTTTTTTATAATTACGAATATAATGCATGATATAGTTCTTCCATTCTAAGATGTTGTGTGTTATGAAACACAATATTAGTTTATTGTATTTCAAGGGCAACAAATCACTTTTGCCAACCATAGCTGCACAGATCACCCGTTATGTGCTGCTTCCCATAATGTGTGCTTCACATCTTGAACTCTTTGACATCTTTATCTACAGTCTAATGTCAAAGTATATTAAAAAATAATGAGATTTTACCTGCATTTCCTATTTGGTTAAACTCGTAATTTTTTCTTTTATTGAATTGTATGTCACAAGTTTCTCTTGAAATACAGCCAGCAGCTTTAATTCATAGATTTCCAGTGCCCAAATAATGGTCCATCATAATGCATGAATCAGTCACACCAAAGTGTCCCAGCTTTAAAGACTGTATGATATATTTGGAGTGACTGGGCACTGTTCCCACATGCATTGCAAGAAGTGACAAGTATGTCACAACTTGATCTATTTGGTAGCTTATATGTTCTTTTTTGATATAAATTATTAAATGTGCCCTAATTTTTAAAAAAAGCATTAAAATATAAGATAAGATCAAAGATATGTGTAACAATATGCATGTCTTTTTATTTCAGCATGGTGAAACTACCACATCACCACATCAACTCTACCACATTAGAATTACATGGGTATTAAGAAAACAGTTTATACCAAAACTACTCTCATAGATTTTCTGTAAGACCTCAGGAATCAATACTTTTATATAAAAATGAACTTCTTAAATATCAATGAATAGTCTCACTTGAGAATTGACATTTTAATAATTAGGCTTAGTATACTAGGGTTGCTCTTAGGGTAAGAATAGACTTTGAAAAATATCTTGGGGTACAGTGGCCTGAGCTGTTTGGATTGAAAGTCTGCGTGGACCTGCATCTCGGCGC
>PVJX010023370.1:0-27500 GCA_004027295.1 Dolichotis patagonum | reverse complement strand
AATCCTTTCAGAACTCTGTACTGTACCAATATGAAATGACCCTTGGTAAATATAAAAGAAAGGTGTGAAACAATGTGTCTCTATGCTTAGTCCTGCAAATCTTTAGAAAAGACAGTATGTTTGCAAAGAATATTTCTGAAAGAGTACATAATAAACTGGGTACCTGGGAACAAGGAAGAAAGAAAGAAAGAGACTTAAATTTTACTGCAGATCCTCTTGGACCATCTAAATTTCATAGTGTGTACATATATTACCTGCACAAAAAATTTTAATGCCAAAATTTTTTTAAACATCAAGTGGAAAAAAATAGTGTTTGCCAGTTCAAGATTACAAACGGTGCAAAAATGTTTATCTACTTTCTTTTTCAAGACACATTAAAAAGATATTAAAAGAATAAAAATGATATAAACCCATAACAGTGAGGGGAACAGAAGAGAAGCTATTAGCAAGTGAAATATTTCTAAACATTTCTGCAAGAAGAAAAGGTACATGAGAGATTCTGAAGTTGAGCAAGGGAAATTTTAGTCTGGAATATATGTGGGAGGGAGGGAGGCTACAGTGAAGGAGGAAGAGAACCTACCTAGGAGAAACCACAAACACCCTAACCTGTCTGCAAGACCCAGATTCACAAGCAGTAAAAAGTGGATCCTGAAAATTATTACCAGGCTCAATTCCAGCAAGCCCTTGCCTAATCATTTGACCAGAACTGTTGGAAAGGAAGTGTTTTATTTCTATGCCAAGATGCAGGCTGATTCCTCACCACCTCATTGAAGAAACCAAGCCCAGCAGTAGACAGACAGACAGAAAACACACACACACACACATTTGTACATAGTTTTATTTTTAAATATGACACATAAATAAGGATCTTACATGATATATTTGAAGAAAAAAAGATTGAGACAAGGAAGGAGACAGTCCAGATTATTTAGAGAATAGAAAACAATTTAGAATTAAGTTCTCAGAAACAACAGTCTTGTATAATGAGAAGAGGATATTATGGAAAAAAGAAGAGATAAATAACATATAAAGCATTTGAACATAAAAACATATAATTAATAAGTTGTTAAACATATTTAAAACTATTAAAACTAAAATTTAAATAATTTAAAATTATTAACAAAAAATTAAAATGTAAAGTGAAGAAAATCTCTCTATAAATGAAACCTAATGACAGAGACAGAAAATAAAGCAGTAAGAATATCAGTACAGAACTTGACTACTATGAATTCTACTACTATAAACATGAGTGTATGCACGTGTCAATACCCCAGTTATATGCATGTATCAAAACCCCAAAGTAAATATCCATTTTATATGTTGCAAACATAAACTGTTTTTAAAAATCAGTCTACAAATCCTGCTACCTCCAATAAACTCCAGAAGAAAAGAGATTACATAATAATAAAAGAAATAACATGATAAAAATCAAAACAATTTTTTCAGGCTGTATTTGTCCATCAAGTGTCCCAAACAACAAATGGGAAAAAGAGATATATTTCCAAATTCTTGGAATTTCAGAACACCAAGAGTAAATAGACAGTTCTAGAAATTTCTTGAAAGGAAAAAGCAATTAACTAAATTGTGAGAAACAAGTGGATTTACTTGAAAACTCTGACCACACAATTTTCACATAAATTTTAAAAGAGAAAATCCTTTACAACAAGAAAGCAAAAAATGTGTTCAATGTAGAATTTTATAGTCACTTTGGTACCAGTACAGTGTAAGAGCAGAACAAAGACATTTTCAGACATGTAGGGACGCAAAGTATGTTATCTCCCCCATAGTCTTCCTCAGGAAATTATTTTAAGATGTGCTCCAGCAAAGGTAAGATGTAAACAGACCAAAGACATAAGATTAAAAAAAAATTGGAACTGCAACACAGGAAAGTAACGAAAGGAAGACAAGATGACATCTGTTAGGCCAGCCTGAACAATATTAGACCAGATTAAAGAATCGGAACAATTGGCTCCAAATATAAGGTATCAATCATGCAAAACTGTATTTATAGCATCATGATTGAATATATCTAAGCTATGAAAACAGCCTACATGCCCATCACCAGATGAATGGATAAAGAAAACCCACTTGTGAGAAAATAGAAAGATCATCTGACCATAACGTTAAGTAAATAAGGAATACAAAAAGTCAAATATTGCATGGTTTCTCTTATATAAGAAACTGAGAAAAAAAAAAATATATATATATATGGGGCTGGAGATGTAGCTCAGTGATAGAGCCCTTACTTAGCCCTGGGTTCAATCTCCAGCCCTGAAAAAGAAAAAAAAGAAAGAAAGAAATATATCTATAATAAAATAAAAGAGAGATGGAATGGATAGCGGAGCAGACCTTTTGAAAGTGACAGAGAGAACTGGGAAATCAGGAATTCTCCCAAATAAATGTGAATACTGCATTATTTTCACAAACATATGCCTATAGAAAAACTAAAATAGTTGGTGAGGAGGGTGAAGCAAAGTAACAAAATATCTTTGATTTGGTAATATTTTTACTGCTAAAAAGGCAGACAATATATAATTGGAATCTCCAACGAACAACAACAAAGAGCTAGAAAGGGCATATAATCATACTGTTATCATTTGGCTATCCCATGAACAATTCTGAGTTTCAACTTTTAGAATCAAATCTGCAGAAGAAGCCTATCTTTATCATGTTACGTGTAAGCGCTACTATTTTGGGTGATCTAAAAACAAATATATGGAGAGGGAAGTGTGGAAAGGAGAAGAAAGAAGCAAAAGAGAAAATTACTAATTTTTTATATTATAAAATGTGCATTTAAATGAGAAGACATCTAGATATGGTCAGTGGTGGCAAACTACTGCTAGGGCTATTTGTTACCATTGAAGAGGCTAAAAGGTTCAGGATCCCTGGATCTCTGCTGCATAAAAAGAAAGATTACAAAGTAACTACAGAGTGATACACTTTCAACTAGGGAAAAGTGGCAAAAATGGACTCACTCTTTTTCTGTTATGATAGGAATTTGCTTAAAATATTTAAATGGACAAAATAAAAATATCAATATTTGTTTAAATTTGTTTAAACCTTTGTTTAAAACGTTTGTCTAAAATGTTATTAAATTTGTTTAAAATGCTTTAAATGGACAAAATAAAAATATCAATAGAGAAAAGTGGAGGTCATCTCCCTAAAAACACCAGTAATTAAAAAGTTCAAATGGCTACCTTTATGGAGTAAGATGAGCTGAAACAAAAATTTTCAATTTGCTCTAAAACACTTCTGCATTGTATCATCTTTGTGTTTTGGTTTTGGCTTTTGCAGGGTTTTGTTATTGTGCTTTGCTTTGGCACTGTTGGTATCAAATTTGATACCATATCTTTGCACAAGCGCTCTGCCATTGTTTCAGTGTGACTTCGGTAGATGATGTAGTAGGGAATTGTATACTTGAGTTTACACATAGGTTCACTGTGAATCTGACAACTATCCTCCACTCTCATCTTCTTATTCCAAGTATCTGTGGATATAATATAAAGGAATCTGTAAAATTACTATAAAAGCCTTACTTCACATATTTGTGAGGACTTGGACCTTCAAGTAGAGGAAGGAAATGTGAACCAGACCAGTAAACATCTTACAAAATTATTTAAGCTGAACCAATAACTTTCAAATAGCCATTTTATTTGAGGTTCTCTATAAGAATGGACAACTGAGAAACTGTGTGAAATTTCTAACCAACTCAAAACGAAAGCCGTTCCTTCAATTTCTGAAGTGTCAATGAGTTTAAATAGGGGTGGCACTGAGTAGAACATGAGGAGGCTTGAACTTAAGCCCCTCATGGGAATCTGACTCGCTGTGTGACTTTTAGAAAAGCAACCCTCTTGTTGGAACCTCAGTCAGGGGTTTTGCAAAGTGAGACGATCGCGCCAGATCCGTGGTTCTCACAGGCTACATTTGTGGGACACTTTTGACAGTCACAGAGATCAGAGGACCGGTTGGTATTAGAGCACAGTTGGGGTGCTCTAAACCCCCAATCCTTGGGAGAATATGAACAACCGAACTCTTTCATCACCTTTGTCATTACCTAACCCTGAACTTCCTCCTGAGTGTTTTACCTGTAAGCATCAAATATTTTAACGATTTCAACCTAATGGGATTTCCAAGAATGCAGCTACCACATAAAGTGAGGGAATGTTTTATATCGTTTGTTTCAGTGTCTTAGAAACAATTGTTCACTAGCACAGAAAATTGTATGACTGGATATCAGCTGTGGTAACTGAGCTAAGAAATCAGCCCATTTATCTTGGATCACATTTATGGTTGTCAGATTCACAGTGAATCTATGTGTAAACTCAAGTATCCAATTCCCTACTACATCATCTACCGAAGTCACACTGAAACATGTCCGTATTGAAATATGTGGGCTTACTGTAAATTAATTGTCTCATATTTATTTTTAGTTTGTACTTTACCCATTCTACTGATGTATTCAAGCTATGTGATTGGTAAGTTATGTCATGTATGGATTTCAAATGAACATAATGACTGGGGACGGTGACAGTTAACTCTAATCCCAACATTTGGGAGGCTGAGGTGGAAGGCAGGCAAGTTCATAGCAAGACTGGACTACAAAGTCAGTTTGAGGCCAGTGTGGACAACATAGCTAGACCCTGTCTCAAAAAAATAAAAAAAAGAAAGTTGAAGAATATTTTATAAATAACTAAAGGATAACACTAAAATCAAAGTCATTTCTAAAACTCCTCCCAAGGATACTGACCTCATTCTCCCATAACCTCTGCCTTCTAATATATCTCTCACTCCCATGTAGAATAGCTAACTGGTGCTGAAGGCAGGTCAGAGCTAGAAAATACACACCCCTCAACATGTAATATTGACCATACTTATGTTCTCTAACAATCATTTAGCATTTAGAAAGTATCCCAATGGTCTACAATATGCTGCCTTTTCTCTCCTATTCATTCCGCACAGATAATAGATGCAAGGGACAAAGATGTCCCAGACACACTGTGGATTCTCTTCATCGTTAATTGCACTGAATGATAAATGTCCCCACTCCCTGTGGGCATGGCAAACTTGTCACTAAATGGCTGTGATGAAGCAGCCAACCCACCTCCTATTAGATGCCAATGCTCCCTTCTTACAGTTCTTCTGCCTAGAATTCTGTACCAGGAAAAATTCTATTTGATTTTTAATTCTCACTAACTTCTTACCACTCCTGTGAAGATTTCCTCTGAAGGTTGTTGTTTTCTGTCCTCCTCTCTGTTTTGTAGTACAAATAAATGACTCCTACTACTCTTTATTCACATACGGATAACACAACACTTTCATTACAGGAGCATGGCTACACATTTATAGGACCCTTCTTCTCATAGACTGAGAGTTATTTAAGGGCAGGGACAATCTTGTTTGCACCTTCATACACACAGTTTGGCTCAAAAGAAGGCTTTCACTTAGTATGCATTAGATCAGTGGCTGAGTAGATGTTAGGAGGAAGAATTTCCTGAAATTTTCACAAAGGTATATACTAGCTTCCACTGCTTTCATTCTTCATATTTCCTCATCGACACACATATCCTTTTACTTATCTGTAACTTACAAAAACCCTTTTGTACTGGTTTGCAGAGCTACAGAACTGTATATCAGGACATATTCACGACGGGGATTCCCATCACACTAATCTCTTGTAAGCAACTGCTTATCTCCTCTGCACTACAAATGTCGGAGAACGTCTTCCATTATCCGCATTCTCTCGAGTCCTGTACATACACCTCTAGGAACTGCTTCCTTTCTTTCTCTTCCTCTGAGCACCTCAGTGCCTTTTATGTTAGATGGAACAGAAGTGACACTAAACATCTGCCACATTAATATTTATCCCCATCATTTTTATCTTTCTTGTTCCTTATTGCCTCTGTCTGTTCCCTCTCAAACTCTCTTGTTTCTTCCTACAATTTGGACCCTAGTTTGACTCCTACTGAGTGCAGCATGTCCCAGGTCACCCTGTCCTGCTGCCACTGAGTGTGTATGATCCTATACTTGTGACAAAAAGCCTAGCAAAGGGGTCTCTCCCACTGGTTTTTCCATCCCCTCCAAAATTCGCCTTTGCTGCTTCATCCCTGGCTTTTCTGTCAGTCCCAGGACCTCCTTTTAACTTGACTTGCCATCCTCTCAGTACAGTCACCTGATTGCACACTCTTCACCTCCAAGCAAGGGCCACACTTGATGCTTTTGCAATAAAGACCATGTGCTTCTTAAGGAGAGAGTTTCCAGCCACATTCTAGCACCAAAAATCCTCCCAATGCTGTGCTTTCTTCTCTTTCAGGTAGAAGGCCTTTATCTTCCTTGGATATTCAAAGTAAAAGCCGTCCTGGGCACAATTTTAAGTGGGCAATGCATAAAATGCCACCACCAACAACCACTACTCAATAGCTCCTGAGTGCCTTTGGTGCAGAGAGCCGCAGATACCAGGAAAAAGAGCGCTGCTTGCACTGCCTGGGCCTTCCTGCTCCTGCACAGAGACCAAGCAAAAGATACTCTGTATATTGTCTTTGTTGGTTGACTGGTTGGTTGGTTGGCTTGTTAGTTGGTTAGTTTGGGGGGGTGGGTTACTGACTAAACAGCAAGTATGAATGAGTTCACTTCTATTCAAGATAAAGAAAAGGAACATACAGTAAAAAAAAAAAAAAACCTGCACAATAAATGAATATTCCCCCCACCCCGCAGAATGTCTTAAACAATTGGTTAGCAACTTATTTGCCATCTGGTAGAAACAGTAGAAAATTAAACCAGCCCAGCTTGATGGAAGGCAGTGTTTAAACCTTCAGTGATTTTATTCTCCTTTTAACCCTGTGCAAACCTCCACTTCTTTTTGTTTTCCTTATCATGGTTTTCTGCTGATGATGCAGGGTACTTACCCTCTCCTCTATTCTACACTTAATTTGCATTATCGAGGGGGGAAGGCTCAAGCCAGTGCTGTCCAGTACAGATGCCACTGGCAGCTGATGGTTACTTAAATTTTAACTAAAAGTGAATAAAGTTGAGAAGCAAATCCTAATGGAAATTCACTGGTCACATTTGACATGCTCAGTAGCCACTTAGAGCTAACAGACACCATCCAGGACTGAGTCAATGTAGAACATTTCTATCTTTGCAGAAATTCCCATTGGACTGTTCTAGTCTGGAGGAATTCCCACTCCAGTCAAGGCTGATTAGAGTTCCTTTGTAAGATTGGTATAGAAAGGTAACATTGCCACAGAGGATTTATAAAACACAGGACCAAAATGTCCTGCCCTTTTACATATAGCTGAAACGTGGTGCGATAGCACAAAAAGCTTTTCCTACATAAAAGACAGGAGCAGTGACTAGGGTACAAATGTGTTTGGGCACTGATGAGATGGAACAGGAGAAATGTTATTGATAGAAGGTGAGAAGGCCTATCACATATGAATGAACAGAAGAGATACCTCAGCAGCAGAGCTACAAGGAAGTCGGACCTGATCGTGTTAGGATTGTCATCAGTACATGTGCTAAATTCCCTGAGCCAGCTTTCTGGACATAATCCCTAGACTCAGCTATAAAAGGGTGGAGAGCAGGGTCACACTGGAAGAATTAGAGCGGGAACTCAGCTGGGGGATCAAGCAAGGCTGCTATCTGGCCCTGCTCCCTGGCATAGAGTCGGTTCATCCATTCATTTAACAATGACAAGGGAGCTTTCAGCAGCCCAGACTGATCCTGGGAGTTCTTCAGAATTCTTCTCCTTTAGGGTCTCAGCCTCACTTTCTATTAGATGAATGCATAGACTGAATAGCTGTCTGTGTCTGAATCCATGAAGCCTGTGAATATTGTGCCTCATGGCAAAAGGCTTCTGCAGATGTGATTAAAAATCTTGCAATGGACAAATTATCCTGGATTATAAAAATGGGCTTGAGGTAATGATGAGGATCATGTGAAATGGAGGCAAGAGGTCTGAAAGGAGAGAAGATGCTCTTCTGCTGGTTCTAAAGGTGGATGGAGAGACCACAAACCCCAGGATATGGGAAACCTAGAGCTTCCAGAAGAGACAAAGAAATGGTTTTCCCCTATGAGCCTACAGAAGGATTGAAAACCACATGGACCCATCCACGTTGGATAATGTCTAAAATCCTTTCCCTTTTAAAAAGTGAATTCCACAGTTTTGACCCTTTCTAGAGAAAAAAAGGCACAGCAATGGATTGCTTTTCCCTTAGGAAGAAAAGGATTGGTAAAGTCTGAGCAGAAAAAGGAAGCTCAGTAGCCATAGGGCAACACTTCAGTGTAAAAGACAGAAAAGGCTTCCAAGTTTGCAAGATGAAGCTGGTGAGGAAGGAGTGACCTCCAGGGGATGCCCTGCAGGACCGCTGCTTTTTGAGGGGATTCCAGCCCCATGACTGCTGCAGAGACTTGGTGGACACCACAGATCCCTTCCTATGCCCAAACCGTCAGCCCAAGACACTGCAACTGAAGATCCCACCCTGACACACACTTCTCATGGCAACACAGAGCCCCACGTTCTCATAGCTCCAAGGCTTCTCTCCAAGGACTGGTTCTTATGGAAGAACCAGAAAAAAATCCTGCTCCTGCATTCCCAGTGGTGTTTGCCTCTGTCCCCATAATGTACCCCTTCTCTGTACTCCTCCTCACCATGGACTCCCATTCCAACCAAATGTCAGTAGTCCTGATGGAAGTGCCTGGCTCCCACAGATGTGCAACAGAGCAAGACAGAATGACCTTGAAGGTCATCTTTCTCCCTGAGTACCATATAACCAGGCTGTTCTCTCATGAAGAAATCTGATTACCTTGAATTAGAGCATCACATAAGCAGCTGTCTTAGGCCAAAATGTAGATCTCAATTGACTGGAAATGACCACTATTGATTTCTTTAGCTGAGTTTATTTGTTTGCATAGGAATTCTTTCTTTCTGCCTCTTTGGAAGACACAGAAGTCTTTTTGCCCATGCCTGAGGAAGAAACTAGAACACAGAAATAAGAAATCAGGTTATCTTTTGTGTTTATAAAGGGCAACTTTGGAACCTGTAGATTCACTCCTCATAATTCACTATTTCAATTGTCCTCAGTCCCATCCTCCTCTCAGCAGCCCATACCAAGCTTTCAAAGTCTGGGTCCACCATCAAGTTCACAGGTTTGGACTGGATCTGAAAAGCGTCTGCTGGGCCCAGGCTCTGGAGGGCTGGAGAGGACCAGGAAACTTGACAGCTTTGTCTGGTCCTCTCCCCCTGATGCTGTTCTCTGGGATAAGGATGTTAGCAGCTGGGTTCTCAGGACATAAAGGATTTAGAAGCCCTTGACTCCAGCCATCAGCTAACATGTCAGTCATTTTCCAAAACTATCACTGACAGTTTTATTTTGGAGACAGAAGGCAGGATTATTCCCATGAGAAACTGATGAAAATTATTAAAATTTAAAGCATTTTCACAGCTCTAAATCCCTATATCCGAGATGGGAAAAAAACTCATTCTTTCCACCATTTTGAGGAAATTACTCAAAATATGAAAAAAATATTTAATACACCATTAGAGACATAAACAATTAGAAATATACTGTTCACTGTGTCCACTGACCCAGGCCAGGAAGCTCTCAACAGCTCTGTCCTCCTAAATCCTACTAAGTCATCTCCCAAATAAGTATGTCCACTATTGTGTTCTTCTTGCTGGGTCTGCAGTCTGTCACACGGTAAGGTGTAATCACCATGATGAATAAGCAAGGCAGAAATACTCATTGAGGCAGTAATTTACACTGCTATTCTTGAATAGATTGGAATATATCCTATTGCAAGTAGCATTGCATTGTCTCAAGTTTATAACAGCAAACAGTCAAAATTGCTGGAGATAATGCCTCTTTGAACATTTGTTCTCCACAATCCTGAGCTCTTGAGGAGATCATGCTGGGAGGTGAAGAGGGTGCAGATACATGGAGGCATTCAGAAAGAATGAAGAGAATACTCCAGGCTGGGGAAGGGACAGAGGCTAGCCAGCCCAGTGGGCATTAAGCATCTTGGCTCTATTTTCTACCAGATCCTTAGAGAGGGAGCAGAGTGTCTGGATAGCTGCAAGGCATACCATGAGATCCTTGGGGACCCTGACCTTAACTAAATTACCTGCGGCTACTTGGCACAAGCAGCAGTATTGCAGACTTCAAAGGTCCACTCAGGTTGTACAAGGGTCATCTCAGCAGCACCCACTGGACCCCCCTAATGTTTAAATAAATCTAAGACTTCCTACAATCTTTATATGACTTTGGCACAATGACTCAAAAACCCCAATGATGACTAAATTAGAAGTTTTTTTCAGCAATTCTATAGGACAGAAGCCCAGAGACTTATTTAATTTGATTTAAAGCAAATAGAGATGTGACATTTCTTGCTCACCTGAGTTTATTGAATAAGATTTATATTCACTACATAAATGGATGGCTTAGTGATTTATACCACATCCATGTGATGGATGAAATAATAAGCAGTCATTCAAACCAACAGTGACATACCCAGAGAGAATAAGCCTCATGATGACAAAGTTCCATAAATGGTGCTTATTACTTGCTTTTATTCTCTCTAGACACCCTTATTTTAACCTAAAATTCTGGGTCCATTCAGATGTCTCTCAATACAAGAATACCTCAAAGATCTTCATAAAAAAATCTTTAGAAATATACCAAATGGGTCCATTGAGAGTGACTTCACTCATATTTTATTATGAGAACAACGTGTTTATTATACCTATGCAGTCATTATTACTTATTCTTTCAGGTTACACTCCATGTAATGATTTGTCTCTTCAGTTCCAGCTCACTGAAGAAAATGAGAATCCTTAATCTCCATAAGTAAGGTAAATGAACTATTATCTGCACTGGCTACATCTAGACGCTGTTTCCAAAAGCCCCTGATATTTCAGAATTTCATACAATTAGATTTACTTTGCTTTGGTGATTTGATTATCAAACCTTATTATGTGTTTATGAACCTATTCAAAACAGAATTTTGGAATACTCAGTCTCTGTCTTCATTCCAGGTTTGTTTGTCCATTTGTTTGTTTTTACAGTTATGACACAGTACCACAGACTGGGCAATTTGGATACAACAAATATTTATTTCTTGCATCTTTAGACTCTTGGAAGTCAAAGGTCAAGAGGTCTGCACCTGATGAAGCCCTCTTATCCTGCAGCACCCCATGGTGGAAGGAAAAGGACAAGAAAGCACACAGAGGGTGGGGTTCGAGCACATCCTTTTATTAGGAACCCTCTTCCATGATAACTAACCATCTCCGTGATAATGGCACCAATCCATTCATAAGGGTAGAGACCTCGAACCTAGTCACCGCTTAAAGGCTCCATCTCTCAACACAGCTGCCTTAGGGATTAAATTGTCAAAGTTGGAGTTTTAGGGACCAATTCTAATCACAGCAGTGTGCTGATGTGCTTGTAGCTTCTGACTTTCCCCCAGACTCACCAACGTGGACGAGAGAATGGGATCACATGAACTGAAACCCTTTATGAGCTGTCCCCTGACCTGAGTCACATCAGTTGTGTCTGAGAGGCCCTTCACATGTTCAAATGTGCTCTGTTCCCTCCTGGGCCTTTACTGTTACCTACTTTTCTGAAGTTCATGAAGTCTTTCTTGGGTGGTGTCTCACCCCGTCACAGCCACCACTACCCTCAGTGGGAAGCCTGATGTTTGTTCCATGGATGTCATCCCTGAAATCCAATGTTCATTCCAGGGCTGTTCTCCCACAGCTGCCCTCACCAGTGCCAAGGATGTGTGCTCTCTTTCAGCCTCATGGCAAAGACAATTTTCTCTCCTTCGCTATGAAGTAGGGGAAGGTAGTCTCATGCTAGCTCAATAGAGCACCTACTCTATATTGCTTGTCTACCCAATATAGTCGAATTCTTCCAAATAGGCAGCTTAGTTATCTTCTACATCTCCCCAAATCTCCAACTGTCTTGAGAATGTACCCACATGGAACATCCAGGAGAAAAGTCAATTTGAGATACACACTAAATCCTCCCATTAAATTTTTTCCATATGTCCCCCCAAAAATGCTAGCTCTGCTGTTGGGGGTGCAAAGGCCTGAGCAAATCAACTTTTCCTGCTTCTGTTTCTGTTTTATCACACATATGCTCCTCCTGTTTTCTCATTTGTACTGTGTACACAAGGCTATAATTTGCACTAATTTTACAGCAGACTATTTAGTTTTTTAGCCTCATCTTCAACCATTGACTATTTCTAAATCACAGACACCAGAACAAGATATCTTCTCTGACAGCCAGGATCCCCTGAGATTACATACAGCTTTAAGTAAAAAGTACAGAATCCGTGTGCCTTTCTCTCTTCTATCCATCCTATAGAAAATTAGGAAACCATATCTGGTTATATGAGTCTCCCTTGTATTGTTCTCTATGCACAACTGAACACTATAAAGTGATCTGAAAATTACATCTCAAAGCTCAAGACTTGCATTGTAATTTGACCACAAAACATTGACTCATTTATTTTAAGGACTCATGTCCTGTTAATTGTAATTTTTTTCCAAATATTCCCCATCATGAAAAAAAAAACAGTGTTAGCAAGCTGTGCTTAAAATCTCCCTACCTCTCTGAATAATTCTTTAACCCCTGTTCTATCAATAAACTTGTCCTTTTCATTTTGGGTTAAAACAGTTTATTGCATTAGTTTTTTGCTCCTATAGCTAATTTCACCAACTGTTACAACATATATTTTATTGGACTACAGTTGTGACTGTCCTCCTTACCTGCAAACTGTGAGGACTGAGGTTGTACCATCTTCATTCATTCACCTTCATTCGTGTACCTCATTCATTCATCCAGTAAACATGTTGTTTCACTAGGCGCCAGGCACAGCCCTAAGCCTCATTTATTAGATCTGTATCTCAAGAGACATTAAATGACTAGTTTATTTTTTGGGTTTTTTTTTTATTTTAAAGGTAGTAAAATACAGCAAAACAAGACACAACAAAGCCAATCGAGACTGTGCTGTGGAACTGGTACAGAACTTCAGGGCAGAATACCAGGATAACAGTAATTGGTACCATAGTATGTCTTATTATTTTCACAATAGTTGTCCATTCAATCAGGTATAGCAAAATCAAACCAAAAACAGAGCATTATACAACCTAACAAAACAGAATATTGAATAAAGCAAAACAATTAATTAGATCAAAGCAAAACAGTGAAAACAATATTTTCCTTCAAAGAGAAGATAAAAGGAAATCCCCCATATTTGCTATATTGTATACAGTCATCCTCTCAAGAGATGCTCAGACCTCTGGCCCTGTGTCAGCATAATCAACCAAACAACACAAGCATTTAGTTGCTTTATGTGCCTTAGTTGCTATCAACTCCAGCTGTCCAGATGCTAACGTGCGGGGAGGGGGGATATTTGATTCTCTGCTGGCGCGCTGGTAGGCCTGATTTGTTCTCTCCCTGGCACTGGCACCACCACCACTTATCAGGAGGGAGGGTTTGTTGCTTTCTTGCTCAGCCCCCCAAGTTCCAACATGGCTGAATCTCAGGAGATGCTGACTTGTTCTCTTCCTGGCCTACCCACTGCTTGCTCATGGCCACCACTTGCCAGGAAGGAGGACTTGTTGCTTTCTTGCTCAGCCCCCCAAATAAGTAACTAGTTTTTGCCTGAGCAACAGTAAAGAAAAAGTTAAGTACTAAGGCAATTGCTGCTTCCCTCCCCCACACAGCAATTTTTCATTCTTCAGTTGTTTCCCGGCACTACTTGCCTTGCACATTGCATTGCACTGCCAGTCTCCCAGGTTGCTCAGCTCTCCAAGTCCCTTAAAGTGAAGGGCTACCACCGAGATCTCCATGTGAGAGAGAACAGCTGGGACTGGCAGCCCTACCTCTGTCTCCCTGAGATTAATATTCCCGATGGCTCTTTCTGTCCTCACTGCCCTGATGCTCTCAGGAACTCTCTCCTGCTTTTAACTGAGCCTCCACAGCAGCTACAAACTCTTCCTTCAATCTTCATAACACAAGTAAAGAGGCCAGGGATATAGTTCAAGCAACATAGCACCTGTCTTGTGTTTGATTCCCAGTACCCAAAAAGAAAAAAAAACCCACACACTTAGAGCTATATTGTTGTATGCAGTAAAAATGATGATAGTGGTGGTGGTGGTAGTGGTGGTGGTGGTGATTTTATTCCTCATTGAAAGAAAAAACAAAATAACCAAAGAGAAACTGAAATCCGGCTCCAGGTTATAACTATCTAAAAGCCCAAATTTCTGGCCTGTCTTTAAATTCCTCAGCCTATTTCTCTCCTAGCACACGAATACTCTCCCCTCTTCTCAAGAAAAGAGCCAAGAAATATCCAGGAACATTGCTATCTGCTTCTTCCTCCTACTCTAACCCTGTGTAAGCAAGAACCTAAGACAGAAATGAGATCCCTCACCTTCCAGCTAAGCTCCACTTTCCTGTGAATTAAGATAATCCTCTTCCCAGGAAGATAACACTGGGACAAGGTCCTACCTCTGTGCACAGCCTAACCCATGAGCCCAAATTCAGTATGTAACATCTCAGCCTCAGGAATCAGCACAGAGTGAGGGGAGTAGGGAGGATATTTCCTAGACCTGGACTCTCAGCCCCTGTCCCCTGCATCCCTTTTCCAAACTCTTATTTTTTCTTTGCAGTACCAGGGATTTAACACAAGGAGCCACTTCCCACTGAGCTACATCTCCAGTCTTTTTTCCTTTCTTTCATCTTGTTCTTATCTTTGTTTTTCCATTTGTTTATGTATTTGTTTGTTTGTGGCTGCTCACTAAGTTAAGTCCTCAGCTTGCTCAGTCTGGGCTCTAAATTAGGATCCTCCTACCTCAGCCTTCCATGTACCGGAATTACAGGCTTGCCACACCATATTGGTATGCTGACTTTCCCTCTCACTGACTTTTCTTAGTCTATTTCCTTCCTCACGTCTTATTGGGTATTTTACCTTGTGACTGTCAATCTGCCTCAAATTTGGTTTCTTAGCACTTTGTGTGTTCACATGCACATGCAAACACATACAGAGAGAGAGAGAGAGAGAGAGAGAGAGAGAGAGAGAGAGAGAGAGAGAGAGAGAGAGGGAGGGAGGGAGAGGGAGAAGAAATAAACAACAGTGAATGCTATATCCCTCAGGAAACCAAGGATTACATCATGAAGGAAACTTGCTACAAACTTGCTACAAAGATGAACTATCTTACCAGTTTTGAGTTTTATCCTAAAATAAGGACCTATTTTGCCTTCTGATTTCTAACATATTGATTTGTTCACATTTAATTTAGGTTTAAAATTACTCAAAATCATATTAGGTAACCTAACCATGTCCCACCTGTCTTACAACCCTGCAAGTAATAGGCTGAGGCCGATGTACGAAGCGTGTCACTTTCAAGACCTGGACTGAACATAACTGAGTTGATGTTTGATAAATCAGAGCCTGCAGCCAAGCAATTGCTCTTGTCTATCTTGGTATCATAATATTTCAAGAGTCTAGGTTCACTCATGTGGATATAAATAGAACCAGCTTTTGGTGGGGTGGTTTTGTATTTTGTGAGGAGAGAGGCTGCTTGTGTGGTTGTTTTCTGTTCGTATCAGGGTAATCACCTGGGTGGAAAGCGAGAGCATTGCCACGAGTGGAAACATTTTTTGACTTGTACTTGGTAGAAATATTGATCCACATATTTTCTTGCTGAAAATTCAACTCATTTTTGTCAGTTTTAAGGCTAAAATGCTTCTGATCCAGTGGTCAATTGGTTTTACTGCTTTAGGAAAACACTTGCTGGAAGAATTTATTTTTAGCAAAGAAAGATGGTAATGATGTTATTCTTCACTTTACCATCTAGGTTATAATTTTCATCACATCCACATGAATAAAGAATTTCAAATGACTCATAGTCTCCACAATCAACTTTCTTTAATCAATTCCCAAACATCATCTTCATTTCAGTATGTTTGTTACATGCCATGAAAAACTTTAATAGTTTTGCCTTACAGTTATTTATTGAGAGAATACAGGTTCTTATAAGTTGCTAAGTAAGTCAAATTTGTGGTTCCTCTCTCAATTATTAAGATAAGAATTTAATCAATTCACACCAAGTAGATATTTATACCTCTGAAGGCAACCTTTTCCTTCACAGTTAAATAATAAATCAATCTTTAATTTGTAAAATCTGACTAACACTGCCAACTAATTTGGAATAAATGTATGTATATGGATGATAAGAAAAAATAATTTTCAAAACAACTGTTTATAATGAAGTTTTAGAAGCTAACTTTTATTAAAAAATGAAATTTTTAATTCAATTTAATTATTCAAGGAGAAAGATATCTTTTTTAAACATTTCCCAAGTATGAATAATGACTACTCAAAAATTATAATTCAGTCATATTAATTACTCTAGTTAAATAATTACAAATTGAGAACTATAAAATTGTTTTTACAAGTTGATAAAACTATAAAAAATTTTACCATAAAAAATAAATTTTGAGAGAGGAGTACATGCAAGATTTAGAATGGACTTCCCAAAAGGAACACGCAGCTAAATATGTAGAATTTCTCATATGAAAAAAATATATATATATGCATATTATAAAATCTGTCTTTAGACGAGATTCTACAAACACTTTCAATTTGAATGTTCTGTTTACTACCGATTATTAATGACAAGGGGCAAGCTTACCATCATCCCTGTTCAGTTGAGGACGTACAGGACTACAATTGTTTCACTGCTCACTGTACACTGTTTCTCTGCATTCCCTGATGCCTTGACTTGTTTTCTGATATGTCAGGTTTGCATTTATTTGCACTAAAGCATCCCCACAATCTTGCTTGCAAACAAAAATTTTGAAATGGCCATAAGTCTAAAAGAGAAATAAACAACAAGAAAATAGCAAAATTCAGAAATGTGCTTTGTGTTATTGAAACTATACAAAAGAAACACAGTTATAGATAAGTATTTGAATACAGTTGCAGCAGGAATGAGAAACTGCCATGATGGAAACTGTTTTTGAGAAAGATGGAGAAGGAAAGGCATAAAAGGAAGGTACAGACATGTAACTATATAGACCTGGATCTGTGAAAGTCCATCCCCTTCCATTTACAAACAAACATGAGCATGTGCACACACACACACACACACACACACACACACACACACCAGGAAGGGTAAAAACGGATCCTCAGCTGATCTAGAAACAGGCTTCACCTGAGCCAGCCTAGCTTATTTGAACTTTCTGAAACAAAGATGTGTGAGCCTAGAAGCAGCCAGCAACCAATTTCCAGCCACACAGGAGAACTAGGCATGAGCAGACCAAAGGAGAAACAAAGACATGCAAAGGAGAGAGCATCGGGCCAGGTTCCAAGCATTCCAGAGGCCTGCTTCCTTTCCTCTGTGTGGTTACCTAGTATGAATCCATGGAGTCCTGGATTCATCTTCTGATATTCATGTTAGGTTCTTCCCTAAAAAAACAAACAAAACATAACAAAGGAGATCTGTCTAAAACTCTTTGTCTCTGTTTAATTCAACAAGCACTTATGGAGCAGATATTATACATGAGGGACTACATTTTGCAATTTTGAAACAAAATCTTAGTTACTGGTTAATCTAATTAGATGCGCAGCTCTCTGTTCTCAGAGCACTTATACTCTAGCAGGTAATCCTGCAGGTGTGACATTTCAGCTGGTCTTCAAGATGGGTAAGACTTCTCTAGCTACATTACACATAGACATGCGTTCAAGTATAAGAAACACTTCATACCAAGACAAAGTCATGAGGCTGCATAGCTTGTTTTGAAGGCTAAATAGCTCCATAGTTTTGATGCTTGAAGTAGAAAGGAGAATTGGAGGAAATGCAAAATTATGGACCTGAGGTGATAAAAAAAAAAGCTTGGAAAGCTTGGAAGGATGTGGTAAGGGACACAAACTGATCTGTCCTTTAGGCTGGGAATATCCAAAGGGAGTGAAAATAATTCATGGAAGAATGAGGTGATACATTCAGGAAAAACCAGCTGCACAATCTGTGGAGCCTGGTGCACAATGAAAATTCAAGGCCACTAGTTCTAGATATTTAAGAGTTCCAAAATTCCAATACTAGGGCACTAAAAACCAAGCAAGGTGCTTTTGTGCCTGGATGCAGAGATTTTGGTCAACTGACCCAAAGTGTAAGCATCTTTGGAAGGAAGAAGATAAAGGAGACAGGAGACAGAGAGATGGGGACAACAAAAGGGAAGAAAGACTGACACAGAGAGAGCACCAGTTTCCAGTTCTCTAATTCTCCAGTGTCATGAGAAGAGAAAGAAAAGAGAACACATTATTTTATTAGTGTATGGTTGTAATACACAATGGCTACATTCATTTGGGGGCTCTTATATCTTGATCATTTTTGACTTTTAAACCTCCACACCCTCCCCCACTTCCTGTGATCCTCTTCGCTGTCTCCAAAAAGTCTGCCTCCATGTTTCTTACCATCGCTCCTTTATTTTACTCTTTATATTTTGGGTTTCTCAGAAAAGAAACCATGTGATGTTTAATTTTCTGTGTCTGTCTTACTTCCCTTAACATCATGGTCTCCAGATCCACCCATTTTCCTGGGAATTACATGATTTCATTTTCTTTATAGCTGAATAATATTCCATTGTGTGTATTTACCACATTTTCTTTATTTGTTTGTCTGCTGATGGGAATCTAGATTGTTTCCAGGTCTTAGTGATTGTGAATTGCAATACTATAAACATGATTATGTGTGTGCTACTATACTATAAGGTATTTAAATCTCTCCTGAAAATACTCAGGAAAGATAGAGTTGGGTTAAATGGAATTTTTCTATATTGATTTCTGAAGTGCCTGTATTGGTTTATATACCCACCAACAATGTAGAACATCACTATCCAAGCCTCACTATCGTGTGTGTGTGTGTGTGTGTGTGTGTGTGTGTGTGTGTGTGTAAATGCATACGTGTGTAGGTTCTTGATAAAACCATTCTGAATGGAGTAAGATGGAAGCTCAGAGGGAAAAAAGCACATTTATAAAATACAAAAGCCATTATAATATTCAAATCTGACACATAAATCAGGGTCACTCTTTGCAGTGGCAGGGACAGAAAATAAGAGGCAGACACTTAAGTGTTTCAGCATTGCTGGGTTTGACCCATTGGGTTGAACAGGGTCCATGGTAAGTTAGTGCTCTCAAATTTGCACCAGGGTTGCTCTGCCTCTTCCCTTGTTTCCATCTTCTAGGCATCAGTCTAGAAGAGTCTGGATACAGCTTTCAGAACTTGCTTACATGGTGTCACCCACAAAATTTCTAGCAATGGATCAGAAGATGATACTAATTCCAACTACCCCCATTCTATGTCCTTTTTCTGAAATTGCATCTCACTATGTTGCCTGCGCTGGTCTCAATCTCATGAACTCAAATGACCCTTTCACCTTGGTCCCCCAAGAAGCTGGGACTATAGAGTACCCCAACATATCCACCTCACTCTACATGTTTTCAAATTGTTTCATATTTATTCCTCATTCTTTGAAATCAAGATAAAATTTAAATTCATGTTACTAAGTAAAGAAACCAACTTGAAAAGGTTGTGTAGTATATGATTCCAATCATTCTTTTTTATTTTAAAGAGAAAAAAATAGAAAAATCAAGAAGCAAACAATCAAAAAGCAACAACAAAAGTAAAATGACAACAACAAAAAATCCTGATATAGGATTTCAAAACAAGATGATAAGAATTTGACAGCAGTTGTTGTCTTGCATATTGTTATCTTCAAAATAGTTGCTCAGGTTACCAGATACAGGCATTCAAGATGGATCGAGCAATATGATTTCTCTTAGAGCAGTTTCTTTCCCTTTTACTATATCTATTGTAACTTTTTGATCTTATTTACTCTCTCAATCATTTCTTGATTGTTGTAAGAGTCACTTCATTCCCAGAAGCCAGTCAAGAACCTACTTGTACAGTTCAACCATTAATTTTCCCACTTAAAATATTTAAAATTTCTCGTTTCCATGTTGAACACTGACACAATTCAATCAGTTTTAAAACTTTATAATAAAGTAATAGTAGAATTCCTATCTCTGCATATTTATTCCAACACAAAAACTTGATAATTTACCTTGCCTATATACAGATCCATCTACATTTTATGTATACATTTGTTTTTCTACCTACTAGCTGTCTATCCATACATATAAATATATTCTGTAGTACAAGTTAGATTTATACTACATTCAGTGGTATGTGTAGCTTTTTTCTCTGAGTAAGATTCCTGAATGGCACATTTTTTTCATAGCTGCACAATATTCCATAATACGATTGTAGCATAATTCATTCAACATATTCAAGAATTCCACTACTGGTGCACACATGTGTTTTTCCACATGTTTTTAGTTAGCATATTGTAATATCTTTTTATATAACTGATAGATGTTGATCTTGTTGCTAAAGAACAGATTTCTATATGTAGATTTATAGAGTCAAAGAACATGAGCATTTCAAAATGTTAATAGATATGTCAAATTAAATTCTAATAAGCTTCTACAGATTTATACTCCCAACACAAATATACAAAATTGCCTCTTTCCCCATAACCCAGTGATAACCAGATACTAACAGACTTTTTTAGCTAAGCTGCAATCACCAAAATGTAGTGTGTCACTGTTGTCTTTAAATTACATATTTTAGAATACAAATAATATTAAGTATCATTTCAGTTATTTACTGGACAGCTTCAGTTTATTTGCTATGACTGTCCCTTCAAAATTATTCTTTGCCATTTCTTATCAATTTGTAAACACTTTTAGTCTTCTAGATATCAGCCCTTTGACTCATTCACACACAGACACATTATAGGTTCCGTGAGAGCAAGGAAAGGAAGTCATTTCCCAATTTGTTACTTGGTGTTTGTTGTTGTTTGTACTGACTTTTCCATAGCAAGGTGTTCTTGTAGCCATGAGTTTCCAATGTTGCTCTAAAAGTTTCCATGACTTTGATATTTTTACAGATAGTTTCTCAAATATTTTGATATCTTTGGTGTTTTGTTGCTTTATTAAGAAAGACTTAAAGATCAAATTTTGAGTTTGGTATATTATACAAAATTACTTTAAATGACCAGAAAACTGTTCCAATTCCAGTTATTGTCTGAACAACTTTTCCATGTCACTGGACTGTGGTCAATACCTATTCAAATGCTGTTTCCTTTTGATTTCTAGTGGCTTTATAGATATTAAGTCCTGATATCTATTTTTTTAAAAATCTCCCTAGTAGTTTTTTATTTTCAAAATTTCTTGACATTTACCACATATTTATTCTTAAAGGTCAACTTCACACTTTTTATTAAAATCAGCTATGAATTTATTCAAATTATATTAAATTTATATATTAATTTAGCAATGATTGACAACCTTGGAATGACTGAGATTTTATATGAAGTCTCCCCTCTGGAATAATATGTCTCTCCACTTTATTTCTTTCTTGGCCTTCAATAACACACCACTTTTCCTTCATATGCTTTTGTGACTCCTCTATTAGGTTTCTTCCTTAAGAAATTGACAATTTTGTTGAGTATGACAAACTAGCATGAGTTTATGAATACCTCCCTAGAACCAAACTCTAAAGAAGCTAGCACAGTGAGGAAGGTTGCTGGATCCCAGTTCAAATGAAGAAATACTTACATATACACACATATTGCATGCACACGTGGGAAGAGTGAAGAACAGGAAGTGACTGAACCCGGTGTGACAATGAAGAAGATTAGAACAAAAGGAAGACAGGGACTGGGACTGAGGGAGAGATCTAGAAGCAATATTTTCATTGGGCCTTTTATTGTCTTCCCCATGTTGCCCTGGGAGAATTATTACCATTCCACTGGTGATGCCAGAAAATAGCATTGCCAGCCCAGGACCAGCACCAGGCTGATAGCTCAGGATGACTCTAGCTGGGGAGAAGTGCTAATCACAGTGCTGGCCAACTACTGAGCATTCTCTTCTCTCTCCCTTTCCCCTCATTTCACCCTAGGAAAGACTTTATCACACAGAGGAAAACATTCACTAGAGACCAGAAATGCTTGTGACAAGATAGAGAAAGGACCCTGAAGGACAGAATTACCTGGAGGAAGAAGGAAGTACACAGCAAATGCTTAAGAATTCCTTCCAATGCTAGAAGATCTCCACCCCAGGATATATTCAATTTCCACTCCCAAACTCACCCAAAACAAATCAGGGTAGAAGATCTTGTCTCTCTATTGAGGTGCATATGAACAATCATAGTAGCTGATGATTTCAAAGCAGTATGTGCATAAACAGAAAAAGTTAATGGGGCTGCCTGAGACTGCTATCTACAGAAACACCTGCTTGCAAGGCTAAACTTTCCCTGTAGCCTCAAAGAAAATGAAAGGATGCTTTCAAATAGCATACAGCAAACATCACACTTCATCACAAATTATTTTAAAAATATTACCCCGTGAGATAAGGAACAAGAAATGGTTGTACACAATTACCATTTTCATTGAAATGAAGGAGCTAGACAATAGAATAAAACCAAAAATAACCTATGACTCCATACTGATAGGAATAAATAAGGAGAGAAAGCTGCTCCTTTACTGAAGAATACAATTAATAAAGTAGAAGGGATGATGTATTTAGAAAAACCACCGTTTGATAAGCTGTCACAGTAATAATTAATCCAGCCAAGAAACATTGATGGATGCTACACCTAGTGTGAAAATGTGATGGGAAAGGGTGTATTTACATAGTCTTGAAGTGTTTACTCACAGCATACTTACTAATTGCAAAGAAAAAAGAAATAATTTTAAATGTAGAAAAACAAATGAAACCACCATAATTACATGATCAAGTAATGGGACAAATTAATATTGTGTTCATCTCAGTAAAATACAATGAGAAGACAGCCAAAAATTTGTAGCCTGAATCTAATCATCAGAAAACACTAGATAAATCCAATTTGAATATTCTGGCCTGTTACTTTCAGACAATAAGTTTTAAGTGTCAAAGAAAGACTGAGAAGAGTAAGACAAGCCTTCAGGTATCAAAGAAGACTATGGTAATATAACAACTACATGCAGCAGGGATGCTGGAATGGAACTGCCTGCTATAAGGAACATGATTGGGACAACTAGTAAAAATTGAGTAAGATCTATCAATTAGATAACCATGGTCTATCAGTGTAAATTTCCTGGATTTGATTGTTATACTGTAGTCATGCGGGAGAAGGTGATCTTTGTATGAATTATGCACAGAAGTGCTTGAGATTGATGGGGTATACTATCAACAACTTAACTCTTAAGTGGTTCATAAAAATATTTTATGTAAAGTTTTAAAACAGCCACAAATAATCTATGAAGTGAGAAGTCAAAATAATGGCTAACTTTGGCTGGAAAATTGGGAGGATATGTGTGATGATGATACAAGAAAGAATGTACCTTTTGGGAACACCGCAGGACTGTACACCCATGATTTGTGCATTTTTTTTATGCATTTATATTTCAATTGAAAAACAAAAGAAACTCATACTGATGTAAATAAATGCCTTAAATGCAAACACACATACACAGTGTTGGGAGAAATCTCCCTCCTATCAAGAAGTTCATTGTTCTGCAGTATTTTCCATACCCTTGAGGATAATTCACCAATCTGCATACTTCCCCCCTTCTAGGAGACTAACATTTGCACTACTTCTTTCTCTTTGAAAAATGTAGATGTGTAATGATCTACAATCGTCAAGTCTCTCCTAAGGCTACTGGATCTCCTTACTATCTATTCCATATATCTTTAATAATCTTACAATTTCCATTTTCCTACCAGCTTTATTCCCGGAAGGATAATACTGCATCCAACATGGCTGCTATTTCTGGATACTCCCTCCCTTCTCTAAGGAAAAACTACCACACATCAACAGCAGGCCACTGTGCGAGCAGAATTATGGTCTAACAGTGCCCTTCTCTTAAAGTATTTCTCTATCCTCAGCAGGATACTAAGTATATCCTAGCTGCTGCTGCTTTTTTTGGAATTAATTCATTCATCAATTATTTATTGAGAACAACTATGAACCCACACCATTCTAGAAACTGGAACTAAAATTGGGAATAAAGTTTATGTTCTTATGGAATTTAGTGGAGGGGGAAAACCATAAAAGAAACACCATGAAAATATTTTCAGATGATATTTGCTTACAAAACAATCACAGGTAATGAAAATAATCAGGAGAGCTTCTTCCTAAGGAGGAGAATCTGATCTGCTTAGAGGACTGGAGCCAGCCAGCCAGCCACGTGAGCATCTAAAGAAAGCATGTTTTTCAGACACAGAGGAGAACATGCACCAAGGCTTTCAGGGAACAAATCAAGCATATTTAAAGTTGCTTTAATGTAAGTCCAAGTGACTGTTCTTGGGGAGGGGCTGTTTGTCATTGCTAGTTTTACTGCACATCCCCAGCACCTGATGCTGGTGTCTGTCTCATTCCAAAATAGATAGATAGACAGACAGATAGATAGATTTGCTTTTTTACTTGCTCATTTATGAGATACTCAAAGTGACAGACAGGCTGGATTGGTGAGAGAGAAGCACTTGTAGAAGAAAGAACTCACAAGGTCTCATGGGCTGGGAAGGGAGGTTGAAATTTACATTGTGTGCATGGGAAACTTCTGCAGATTTTTCATCAGGAGGAGACTCTGGCTTGCTTTGAGCAGATAAGTCATCCCCCTTGCTCAGAGGAATAGCAAAGTCTTTGCAGACACACTTATTGTTTGAGCCTGGCTCCCCAGCAAGGGGTTTTCTGAATGTTGAGTGCTTCCAAAGTCTTTGCTGTCAGGAGCTGGGCAGTGATCACTGTGTCCCTAGCTTGGCTCCTACCTTCTGCCACAATTCCATAGATAACCTGAACTAGCCAATTGTGCAGAAGCCCACCTTCCCACCTTCTTTTCCACAGAAATATGACTGGATGGTTCTTCTTCTAATGCCTGCTTTCTCTCTGTGGCTCCTCGATTCTCGTGAAGACCACCCCATTGCTGACCTCTGAAAGCTGAGGAACAAGTTTGTTCCTCCTTCCCCATTTAGCACCATCTTGGAAGGAGCAGTTATCTTCCTTTGTTTTTCCATTTCCTATTCTGTTTTCTTGAGGGTAGCGGAAAAAGTTCTAGGAGAGAAGCCAGGGCCTCTGCACTGAGTTATAACCCAGCTATATATTTTTTTCTTTTTAATTCTGAGATAGAGTCTCTTAAATCACTAAGTTCCTCAGGTTGGGCTTCAACTTGCAATCTTCATGCCTTGGACTCCTCTAATGCTGGCTGCCACCACACCTAGCTGTTCTGTCATTTAAGTGGATTAATCCTCCCTGAGTTTCTAATGTTCTCCTAAAGGTCTGAATGAGAGTTTTCTGGCCTCCTGCCAAATTCTGACGCTTCCTCCCATCTCACTGGAGTCCTCCATCCTGCTCTGAGCAAACCTGTGTTCTGTGGCCTCCAAGTACAGGCCTTCTGAATTTTTCCTTATGTCTTAGATTTGCGATAATTTGCACGATTTTTTTCCAACTCTAGCTGACACATCCTCCATAGAATCAGATGACCTTTCTTCTATACCCATTTAATTGATAGATTCTTTTCATCTGTGGAGTCTGACCCAAAGCTTGGGTCCTTGAAATCCACAATCTTGACCTAGCTAATGGTAATGTTAGTAGTATTAATTACATTTGGCCTGAAGATGTCTCTGTGTTTGGGTCCTTATGTAACAAACTGTAACATAAACACACAGAAAGCCTAAGGTAATATATTTCTATAATAAATAGCTGAATCTCTGCCCATCATAGGAACCAAGACTCAGTAAAACAGAGGTAATTAAGTGTTCAAAGCAAATTCAAATGAGGCAAACACAAAACACTGCCTCTGTACCTCACCTCCACTTCCTGTCCCTACAAGCTGATCAGTCACACTATTGACCAAACTTTCTCTGAATTTTTCTAGTTTGAGGACTGCCAGATTCAAAACCTATTCTTTGTTCAATTAAATTCTGTTCCATTTAATGTGTCTGAAGTTTCTCTCTTAACTATGTGTTTTGAGCACCAGCTGTGCCAGGAATACAGGCCCTATATCATTGCACTTCAAAAATAAGGAAGTTTAAAGAGCAAAGTTTTCATAACTCACCAAAGGCTGCCTGGCCATTGAGACATGGAACAAAGGAAAGAGCTCAAGTACTGGTTTTTGAAAGGAATCCTTTAAGAAACCACAAATGTGGAAGTCCAAAGATGGCGGACCAGTAGGTAGCAGGAGAGGGACCCTCTCTGAGAGAGACAGCTTAAATACCAGAATTAAACACCCTGGAGAGACCCAAACAGAGAGAGATGGACTCTCACAACCCACAAAGAAACTGAAGTGCAAAAAACCGCTCAAATATGAGGTCCTGGGGATACCATAAGAGAAGTTAAGATCAGCGAACACAGCGCACTCCTCAAGCCACCTGAATCCCTGCTGGAGACCTGACAAGGCGATCCGCACCAAAGCGACTGGCTTGAGTTGCTGGAGTGTGGAGCTGAACAGCCCTGCATGTGGCTCGCCCGGACCGGTCCTGCATGGACCCACCCAGAGGCACCGTGAATTTGCACTGCAGCCTCGCTGAAGTCGGAGGTCAGAAAGCCCAGCAGCAACACGTTGTGAGTGATAGGAATAAGACCCTCCCATGGGAAGGGGAAACCGACTGGATGACATGTTGGATTTGGGCAGGACAGCCTTAACTCCATAAGGAAGTGGCTTCAGTTGGTTGCTCCCCTCACCAAGCGGATTGGTGGAATCTGCTTGGACTAGGCCGAGCCCCTGGCTGGGACCCAGTGAATCGCTGCAAATTGATTCCCTGAGATCGGCACACTGACACAGTGAAGGTCTGCAAAGGTTGACTGGCCCATAGGGGAGGAGCCAGTGCACATGCCTGTGCCTGAACTTTAATCTCTGATAACCGAATGAAGAGCGCAAAAGCTCCTAGCCTGTGCCCTCTAGAGGAGCTTTAACCAACAAGAAAAGGGTCTGGGAATTACACTGTACACTTGTATGGAAGGAACCAAAAACATGACAAGAGGGAGAAATAAGAAAAAAACCCCAACCCCCCAACCCTGAGAACATTGATCCAAGAGAGGTAAATACAAAAGAGATTAAGGGCAGCAACAATGCAACATCAAACACAGCGTTAGCGGACATAAAGAGATATATTCAGGACCTTGTAAGTGGGACCAAAACTGAAATATTAATTCAAATTAAACAAGAGATAAGTAGATTAATAAAAGAAGGGCTGGGCACCTCTCAAGAAGACACAGACAGAAGAATGGAGGAACCCAAAAGGTGAGAAAAATTTAATGAAGAATACAGAATAAACCTAGAATTCATGAAGCAGATTCAAAGAGATTATCAGGAAACTAAAGACTCCATAGAAAACTGGCAAAACTGCTTGAAAGAAACCAAAGATACACTATCAAAAATTGAATACAGGCT